>VWZP01001998.1:227216-246651 GCA_013396995.1 Dicaeum eximium
AAAAAAAAAGAAAAGCAGCCCAAACATAAAAAGCAAACAAACAAACAACTTCCTTGAAATTTTAATAGCTCACTTAGTAGTGGTGACAGATGTCAGACTGACAGCGCTGGAGAAGACAGCTTTCAGTGGTGCATGCACAGGTCCTGCTGGGGCACTGATAGTCCTTTCTGCCTCCTGTGGCACCCCCAGACCTCCCCTCATGAATGCAACATGGTGCTGAAGCCATCACCTGGAGAGACCACCTTGAAGAACAGTGTAATCCCCATGCCAAATTAATACTTAGGTTCCTGGCTGACACTGCCAAGAGAGGTGCCAGTCCTGATGGTCTTTTTAATGTAGATACCTGCCACCCACTGAGAGCCAGACTGAGAGACCATCAATTCATAAATTTATTCTATTTATTTTATGACATCACATCAATTAAACTTCCATTCCAAAACCTTGGGTTGTAGCTGAAAATACCTGTAGGCAATACCTTCACATTTAAATTAAAAAAATATCTCACTTCATCTGGCTTCTTCTGTTCCTCCTTCCCCTTCATTGTAGCTCGGAAATGACATACAACAGATGAAGGAATATGGAAACAAACTGAAAATCACCATTTTAGACATTATCCCAGCAGGTGTGCATGTTTTTCTTGGAACTTATGAGAAGTAGTAAATATTGCTAACTCACCTCTGCCCATCTTGCTGCAAACTGTGGCCAGCTCATAAACACCATCCCATTGCCACTGGTGGCAGTGGACATGGCCATCAGAACCCACTGTGGGAGACTCTAAAGAGCTAACATTTTCTAGTATTGCCTGCCATCGATGCTTTAAATTTGTCATTAAAGTTGTTGGGTTTTTTTTTAAATTTTGTCTGTTTGAATTAGCCATCAGCAGAGCAAATCTTACGGTAAAGTCATGGTTTGGGGCCCTTTCAGTTCAAATGGGAATCACTTGGCCTAAATGAGCAGCCTGTCACTGCTGAATTTCATTACTCATTTCCTGCCATTAAATTAGATGAGATTAATAAATAGAAACTGAAAGACAGCTGGCCAAATTCAGCCCTCCAGTGAAACTCATCCCCAAACAAAGCTGTGAAGGGAGCCCAGTCACTCACTGTGTGTGCTGTGGGGTGTTTCTTGCACCTTTCAGTGATGCTCAAGCAGAGTGGGATTGCTTCTCCTAATCTCTTCTCTTAATCCCATTTGTCCCAGGTAGGCATCCCAGAAAGCACTGCTGGACACCAGACAGGCTTAAAATAAGTGGGAAGAGAAACCAGCCCCGAAGCAGAAGTGAGACTAATTAATGACATTTCAAAGAGACCCTAATGCACCAGAGAGGAGAAAACATCCACAAAGGGAAGCCTCAAGCAGCCTACACAGCCTTAGAGGCTGCTTTGTCTGAGAGGGGATCCTATTCCCCATGCCCCATTTGTGCCCATCCCTCTGAGGACCTGAAGCTGTCCCCTATACCCAGCTCTCCCCTATGTGAGATCAGAACCATTTGGTTAAGCAAAGGGAGTGAGTGAGAAAAGCTGACAGAGGAATCCAAATCAGGCTGCAGTTGACACTTTGCCCCAAATCTGATCTTGTAGTGCCTGGGCATGGTGAGGCAGACGAGACTGTTATTGTAGTGGGAGCTGGCACCAGCCCCTGTATGGAAGTTGCTCAATGCTTTCCATCCTAAGATTCTTTCAATAAATTTTTTGAATAACGTTAACACCTCCATTGTTTGTCTTTGAAATCTGGCAGAAGTGGGGATTGCCCGAGGGCCAGTGTCATGCCTTTTGCTGGTGCCGTTAATAAAGTCAAATTTGGACAAATAACAGAGGTGTTGAAAATCATCGTATTTTTCTCTGTATTTTCCAGAACCCTGAGTTATTTTGGCAAGTAGCAAACAGCCCCAGAGATTTGCTGTGTTTGCCTTCATGCTGCATCCTGAACCTCTCCATGCATGGCAATGCCTTGGGCTGGTACAGGCAAAACCCCTCTGCCAGTCCACCAAGGGGACTCAGTGTAATAGGCACAGGATTATAACAGCAGGTGTGGGGTCATGGAATTGTGGCAGGAAACGAGGAAGGAAGAAAAAGTCATTGGGATGAGGTATCTGGAGTGTGGGAGCTGTTGACAAAGAAGAGAGATTTGAATGAAAGCAAGAGGGAGGGTTGCAAGCAAACATGTAATTAAAAGTAAAATTAAGAACCAGAACTTGCTGTACATCTCCCTTATATGTCCAGTTAACACAGAGAGTGGTGTTTTGTACTGAACTGAATAACCTCTTTCTGTCTCATGACACTCAGCTGGAAATTGCTTGCATTGTTAGGCTTGGAGGTCAATTGTTATCAATGGGGAATGGTAAATGACCGTTTAGAGTAGAGCTTGTTTTTTGTGACATCTATTAATTAAATGCCTGTAACTAATGTGATATTGCATACATATAGCTAATGACAGAAGGCCATGGTTTTATTTCCCATTGTAAGGCTTTCAAAGGTGGAGAACCAAGAAATTCACAATTGCCTTCTGTAAGTCAATATACTGCAGACCTTAATGGCAAGAAAACATTTTGTCACAGGAGCCCTGTGTCAATCTGGAAAATGAGGCAGCTCCTGGTCCCCCTGAAGATGTGACAACTTCAGCTAAATACACCAAATTAATCTGGACCTAATACACCAAGTGTTGGAGAGAAAAAAAAAGTGGGGTAGGGGGAAGAGGAAGGGAAAACCAGCACACCTCCTAAGGTCAGGCACACGGTCATAGCTCCATTCATTTATTTTTGTCCTTGAAGTAGACCCTCAGAGCAGCAACAGAGTGATGGGAAGCAAATGAGCAGCACAGAACTGAGATTCTGAGAAATCAGTGAAGTGAGGCCCCGTTGCTGCTGGGAGGTGGAAGCAATAGCAAAGCCATAAGGCAGCACGGAGAAAAGCCTGTGCTTAAGGAAATGGGGAGCAGAGCTGCAATCTGGTCTGCTCTGGATTAGGCAGAACTGCTGCTTCTGGGCTACGCATCCCAGCACAGCCCTGGGGACAGACACCCATCTCCTGCCCAACAAGGCAGGAGTAACAGCAGCCTGCTCTGGCAGGGGAAAGGAAAACACAATTCCCATGGTTTCCGTGTCATCTCGAGACCCATTTGTGGGAAAATCTCAGACTCAGCGTGTTGAAGCAGCAGATATTCAAAGGCCATCTTGTGAGGACCTCTGAACTTCCATCATCCATCTGACAAAAGAGAAGAATTCTCTTTTTGACAAAAGAGAAGCAAAGAAGGGTCTGGGAATTAAAAATTCCCATTCTGGCTATTAGGATTACCTCTGAGATTGCTGTTTACTCACTTTCCAGCCATGCATATGGATTAATTATTTTGAGACAACGGTCCAAACTTTTTTCCCAAGAAGCCTTGTTTATGTAACCTTCCTTAACTACTCTTTTGGCCAGTATATGAAAGAAAAAAAAAAAAAAAAAGGCTACAGAAAGATTTGAGAAGGTAGAGGAAAGCTCTTTTGTTACCTAAAATTCCACACTTCCTGTAAGTACACTAGGCAAAAATAATGTCCATGTCCCACTCAAACTTCTTTCAAGGTACTGCATTTAATTTTGCTGCAGCTTTTGAAGGGTGTTATGTTCTCTTCCTGTGTGCATTTTCAGTATTATGGAGTACTGACATGCAGTGTTGAAATGCTTTTTGTTACCATCCCATTTTAACAATTAATAAAGTTATAGTATCTGGGGGTAATGTAGAGCCATCAAAGCTAATGGAAATCATTCCTTGGGCTTTAAAGCAAGCTCATGTTAAGATCTCCAAGTTATATTTTAAGTCTGTATGGTATTTGGGAAGGCCCCAGAAGGATGATTTTCCATAAAGAAGAAAAATCATTGTAAGGTGTAGGTGTTCCTACAGGATAAATTATTCTTCAAGAATAGTATATATAATATAATTCTTGAAGAATTGTGTGCAACAAAAATTAAAATAATCTGCACACGCTTTGTTAAAGCACCCATTAAACACAGTTTCACAACCTAAAAAGACAGTAATTATTTTGATTTTAAATTAATAGTTTCCTAATTTCCACTTAGCAGTCAGAGCGTAGCGGGAGAACTGAATCAGTAATGACATGGAAATAGTGCTCAAATAAATATATTTAACTTTAAGGAAAGGGCTTGTTCATCTCTGCATTAAAAGGAGAATGATTAATACTTCAGCTATTGTTTGAATACCTAAAGGGCATCAACTACTATTTTCCCATTAAAGCTAGCAGTGACTCAGCATGTGGTTTCATGAGGTGTTTCTTTTTGGATATGTCAACTGAAAAGGAGCCTGCTGCAACTGCAGCCCAGCTCTGAAGTCAGAGCAAATGGAAAGAGGCATGTAGTCAGGGCCTGATGGTGCTGAGAAAAATATGGTAAAAATAGATTTATTTTTCTGTCAGTCTGCTTTGCCATTAAGTGCCAGTTTGGTTTTAAGGTTTTATTATTTAATCCTGCATTACAATCACACCTCTTAATCTGCTCGCTCACCAGTGCTGTGCACTGCTAGGTATGTGGCACCCTGGGACAAACCAGGAAAACCTCACAATGGATGCTTTCTAGGTGCAAACGTGCAGTTTACATAAGTACAGTTCAGCATTTTGAATCATAAAAGTTCATTTCAAGTGGATTTACTGAGAGAAAGGACTTTCAGCTTCCTCCAGTACACATTGGTTGCTGTGGTGAATGTTTCCTTACCACAAGATGCAGTCCCAGACACGAGGTTTCATAACCCCTTGACAACCCTTTCTCACTAACCATATCAGTCCTGGGCCCTCTCCTTCTCTACACATTTTTAATCTTCGATTTTCTGTTGCTTAAAACTTTCCCAAACTAATCCACTTCAGGAAGAAACACCCTGTGCCCACTTTCTGCCACTAGAGAATTTCCTACCTAGCTGGGTTTCAATCTGAGCCCATCTCATTTGTGTACATCTGCACTCTGATCTCACACACCTCCCGGCTGTTCCAGGGAAGGTCTTGCACTCGCACAGCTAAAAATCACAACCCAAGCTGCAATTTTTTACATGTGGACATATGAAAAAGTCCCTGAGTCTCCTGATGATGTGACAAATGGCATCAAATTATAGCATTGTAGCTGCAGGTATAACTACAGATTTCAAAGGGCATCTCATGAAGGTGGTGTGACTGATATTCGCCCTAAGGAGACAGAAGCTGAGAATAAAAGCATAACATGAATTGAGCAATATGTGAAATGCTGTCAAATTCTCAAAAGTGGAGTGAGACCTTGATTGTTTACCTGAAGAGGGCCTTCCTAGATTTACTATTGTTTGCAAATAGATAGATCTATATATAAATATATATAATGTATATAACAAATATAAGCATGTGTACACATATCTCCATATATATATTATACACAAGCAAAATACATAATAAACATTTTTTTCTATTACATTTAAGGCACAGCCCATCTAGACCTACATATACATGACAAATCACATTTTCTTTTCCTGTGTAACAGTCCCATAAACACAGAGGATTAGCACTGAGCACCCTGAAGCAGAGGATTCCATTCCATTCCATTCCATTCCATTCCATTCCATTCCATTCCATTCCATTCCATTCCATTCCTCTCTATGATAAGTGGGCTTCTCAATAAAGCTGAGCTTTCCCCCAGCAAGAGACAGATTAAATGCTGAACATGGCTTTTTTTTTTTTTCTCCTAGCCAGACCACAAAACCCTTTCTCAAGAAAGAATGACCTCATATTTTATTAACCCCAGCACAAAGCGAGTGAGCTCACACACACACACACACACACACACACATATAAGCATGCAACCACACACCCAAGAAAAACTGAAAGACAGACTTTTAAAAACAGGACTTCCAAGGAAAAGTTAATAAACACAGATTCTGGAGTCTAAATTCTTTATAAAGGTAATGCCTGACAATGGTCCTTCTAGAGCTTTGAAAATTACACTAGGAATTTGCAGAAATATTTTATACTTTTCCATTTCC
Source organism: Dicaeum eximium (assembly GCA_013396995.1). Classification (NCBI taxonomy): domain Eukaryota; kingdom Metazoa; phylum Chordata; class Aves; order Passeriformes; family Dicaeidae; genus Dicaeum; species Dicaeum eximium. The sequence continues at coordinate 233,208 of VWZP01001998.1, forward strand.
TTTGCCTTCTCTTCTTTGGATCTAACAGTGATATAAGTAAAAAAATCCATATTTTTCCTCTTATTGGATTGCTTAGAAAGGAAAAGCAATTTGAGATTTTCTTTATGAACACTCCCATAGGAGAGAATATGCAGAAACAGTGCAGGGCCAAAAGCACTAGAGCTGCACACAAAACCTGCAGAACTGCAGCGAGCAGCTGGACATTGCCATGGAATTGAAATCCTATAAAAGTGTGAGGAAAAGCAAGCTGAGTTCTGTGTATTCTTTCAAGGTGTATTTGCACTCTTCGGAATAGTTTCCTAATTCCGATTGTCCTTCGTTAATTATGACACAGTAGAAGTGGAAAAGATGCAGAGCATAACTCTTGAGAAAAGCAACTTAAATTAAAGAAAGGCTTGCGCAGGAAGAGAAAGGAAAAGGACTACGACTTCCCTGCTGGAAAAAGAGATGACAGAAGAGAAATATAACAGCGTCTACAAAATTCTGAATGTCAAAGAGAAGATGAGCAGAAAACTACTGTTCCCTTTTTCTCATTACATAAAAATGAGGGAGAATTCAGTTCCCTCTATATAAAAAAAACAAACAAAAGGAAGTACTTTTTCGCACTACATAATAATTAAACTGTGGAAGTCAGACACAGGATGTTGTGGAGGCCAACACTTTAACCAAGTCCAGAAAATGTTTGAGTAAAAGTCAGGAAGAGTAAATTTTATTGGTGGTGCAATGCAACTACCAGTCAGTCTCTAAATCAGCAATTATTGAGAGACAGGAGAATTTAAAAGGGAGATGACTCACTTTATATTAATGTCTGTGTCTGCTGTTGGCTTCTGCCACAGGAAATCCAAAGGTTTAGCTGCACCTTGGTGTTGCACCTTGATTTTGATTTCACAGGATGATTTTCAGGCTCTCTGAAGACTTTAAATGTCAAGGTCGGTGTAGGTGTAGGTTCTAGGAAAGAATGGGCATACACAGAGAACTACCACATTTGCCTTTTATTTTCATGGATATGTAATGCCCACAAATCGGTACAGAGATGAAAGGAGCATGCACATTAACATGAAACGATCAAAATTCATATGAGACAGGGTCACTTTTCCCCTTAATCTCTACCCAGTCTCACAGCTGGCTTGCTTTTGGCCCGTGCTCCTGTTTTAGCTTGTGACTGCTCATTTTAGGAGTTCTTGCAGGCATATGCTCAGCGTGGTTTCTAGCATTGATTTCATAACCATGACACCATCAGCGAGTTGTTTTTTTATAAAATTGAGGAATATGTGGGGAAGTCTGACACAGGGACTGTGTCAATGTTCATTGAAGAAGCTAACACTGTCTGAGGCCAGGCAAGCATCAGAAGTTTTCCATGTAGTCCTGCAATGCCTTTCAATCCTTAAGCAGGTTCCAGCCCTTTTAGTGTTTTAGCCCCTGCTGTGCTTGGTTCTGAACCAGAGCAGCTCAGCAGCCTGTCCTTACCTGGAGCACGAGGGTCTCCCTCTCCTGAGATGTTTGTACTCCCAATGTGCTTTGTCTTCTGCTGGCTCCACTGTACAAATCTGGCTTCCAGTACAGTTTTTGTTCCTCTTCTCCCCTTTCCTCCAAAGCACGGATTTTGTAGCACCTGTATCTTTGTTGTTCATTCGGTATCAAGGTTAAGAAACCGAATTCCTGTAACCTTACACAGGATGTTAGCCCAGCTCTTGTGAGATGAAAAGCCAGCCAGAGCATAACTGAAAGGGCACACCAATGTCCCAAACTCATGGTTCATTCCTAACTAATCCAACTTCAGTTTCCTTAGGATTGCCATAGGTTTTCAAGGATCAACATTATTTCTGGAGTGCAAAGAACCTAAGCAAGGATTCTATATGAAAACTGGGAGTGATATGTGGCAGTTTTTAAATGGGTTTCCTTTGTATTTCTGGAAGTGGACCTTGTATATGATCTTCCTAATTGCATTGTTCCTTGAAACGTTGGGAAGTTTTCTGCTAGCCTGTAACCCATAGCAGCTGCTCATATTTAAAGCCTGGCACACTCCTGACATGTTGGGAAGTATCTCAGCCCAGTATAATATTTGGCTTTCAAATTTTTATTTTGCAACAAGAGGACCAACAGTTTCAATCGGCAAAAGCAACTTTGGTTATTAGAGCTGGGACACGAACTTGGCTTGCTAATGCCAGGGAAATACAAGAGCCTTCTTTCATGCTCTTAATGAAACCATTAATTATGTCAGCAGCTCAAACGATACATCTCCAAACACTTTACATTACTTTGCAAAAGGGTAGAAATTGTAGGGGAAAAAAATATTCTTTACTTCTAAATTCATAAATTCTGATAATAAATAGATTCCTGGTTCCAGGCATTTGTACAGTCATTTTCTCTCATCCTCCCTCCTATTCTGTCATACTGTGTCTGAGGATTCTGTTATTGCTTGTGGGAAAAAAAAAAAAGAAACTGAACAATATATCCATATACTGTTGCCTTGTTGCAACCTAAATGAACTTCCTGAACCTGAAAATTTGGCATGCTTCTGATTAGCAAAGAAACCATCTCAATAGCCTTCTTTCTTTATAGCTAAGAATTTGCTGTACCTTACTGTGACCCATGCTATATTTCCTATCATTACTAAATAGCTGCTTTGATTAAATAATCAACTTGTTGACAATAAATAATAATCAAATTATTTATCTTTCGGGACTTAAGTAGACACAGCTTCATGCTTTAAAACAGCCTCGGTTACAGAAATGAGCTTTTATAGATGATAAATAAAACCAGATTTCAACTGCTAAAGTCAAAAGAAGTCTTGGGGAAAACTGTTTCCAATCACAGAGCTAGGATAATGCTGTCTGTGCTGTAGTACACTTGGGGAGACAGAGAACTTCTGAAGTAAAGCAAAGACTGACATTCGGATTGGTTTTGTTAATTTTCCACATAAAATATGTAATTTAATTTTTTATTCCCATAAGGCCAGCGCCGCTGTTACTGATAATTTCGGTAAATAGTCATTCATTGTTTTTCTCACATCACCGAAGATGGAGCTTATCTGTTCTCTGGTGGTATATGTAGAATAAAAAACACAGTAGGATGGAAAAGACAGCAAAATTAACAAGATAATATAGATACACCAAATTCACATTTTCTTTATGACCAAGCACTGTGCTCACATGACTCATCAGAACATCATGAAACCTGGTGAAACTTCTGTGAAAGAGGCCAGGATAAAAGTCCAGTATTCCTTTACACAGCAGTGATTTCATGGAACTTTGTACGGGGAAATTTTGGAACTTAAAGGTGTGATTACATTATCTATAATGTGCTTCCAACAAGGCCCTGGAAATAATGAGAGAAATTCAGAAAAATTTTATCTATGTCCCCATGCCAATATTACTGGGGAACCTTCCAGTACTGAGGGTGGATTAAGCAATCACTTTTAACTGGGATTTGAGAGAATGGCTTCAGGTCAGTGAACTGGCTGGCGTGGTTTGGTTCTTTGGAGAAACTTGAAAGACTTGGTGAATTCACTTCTGTGTGAATTACTTCAGCGGGTAATGTAAAACTTGAGATATTTCTAAAATAGCTCTGATAACAGAGGGGTGTGATTGAACTGTACACAAAAATAAAAAAGTCAGCATGGAAAAGCTTGGGAATCAGGGTATAAACCAACTGTAGGAGGTAAACTTATTACAAAAGAGAGACATCCACAAAGGGCAGTGACAGAATTGAGAGATTTTAAAAAAAAAAAAAAAAAAAACAGAGAAAAAACCTACTTTTCATACTAAGGTGGAAGTTCAGGAACAGGAAGACTCAAGTATGCTGTGTTGTAACCCAGCTGAAGTTGATTGAGGTTCATATAAGAGTTACAGTCCCAGCAGAATGACTTACCAGTGAACTTTGCACTTGGCAAAATATTTCTGTCCTACACCAACGGGATGAAATAAGACAGAGAAAGTCACAACATTTTTTTAAACATGCTGTAGTTCTTCCTGTCTTTAAGTAACCCATACTTGACAACATTCCCATTTCTTTCCCCTCACAAAGGAGGTTGTGTGACTTTTGCAACACCAAAGGAAAAAAACCAAACAAGCCCTAGGATTCTTCTCACTAATACTATTCACAGCTGTCTCTAATTTGACTTCTAGCCTCTTCTTTTGGCTAATGCAGCTCTCAGATAAGTTTCCAACCTCTTTCTCTTGGCTAAGTCCCAAATCTCCTCCTCCATTCACATCCTCATAAACTGCTGATTTCTTCTGTTCAGCAACACCCTGTTTAAATTTCACTTTGCACTGGGCACTGAGTTTCATTACATTCCTATACCTGGCCATTTAGAACCATATTCAGATGACCTTTCCTCCTTTCCCAGTTTCCTTTCCTTGGGCTTTTCTTTTCACTGTGCTGTCACAACCCTTTCTTTGTGATTGTTGTGTGTTTGCATTACTATAAGAGATAAAACTTCACTATGGACTGAGACCCACAGGATGAGGCACAGAGCATAGAACCTTTATTCACTCTCAAACTGGCTTTAAAATGATAACACATCAAACTGCCCCCATCCAGTTCCACCCTTCATTCCATCTCTCACTTTAAAATGATAACACATCAAACTGCCCCCATCCAGTTCCACCCTTCATTCCATCTCTCACTTGTATGGTCTTGAACTTAAGCTTAACACAATTAAAATCTCAGCTGAGCTCCAAATCCACCCACTATTTTTATTCTTTCTCCCTGTTTATATGAGTCTTATCAAACATGCAGTCTCTTGGGTGATGGTCCTGGACTTTCATTTTGGTGGTGGGGAAAGGGGGCTTGAGGCATTTTTTTCTTCCAACACTTGTTCTATGCTCAAATATTTTCCTCTTTCAATATCTTCAGAAGATATGTTGAATACAAAAGCTTTCACCAGGGTGCTTCACCCCTAAATCTTAACCCTCAGCCACTGCAAATTATTTATCAATTGGTCTGTTAAAGTAATTGTCCAAATCATTCTTTTCCCTAGTTATTTCAGGCCTGCAATTTATATAATTCATGGCCTTCTGCTTCCTCCCCCTTCTTTTCTAGAAGGGCAAACAAACAAATAAACAACCCTTCAATAAACAACAAACAAACAAACCCAAATATAAAACAAACTACCTTTTATCTCTCCTTTTAGGTCCTTTCACAACTGAACTTGGCCTTACCTGGCTGTTCAGTTCTTTCTATATTCCTGTGCTCACACTAATAGCACTTCCCACTTTCCCTGTCTGGTCATCCACATCAATTCTTGTATCCCTTATACCATTAAACCCTTTCCTTGCACACCTTTAAATTTCACCTAAAGCTTTACCTGCCTTGATTTACAGACAGCAGGCTGGACTGAAACAAAGCTAACTGAAATGGATTTGGGATTTTTGTTATCCCTTTTTGCTTGTTTTGTTTTCCTGTTGCAACTTGACCTTAAAGCGGGCTGTTAGCAGAAGGTATTTTTGTAGCACAGGACTCCACATAGCACCAAGTGCAGCAGAGTCCTTCAGCTCACAGGTAGCCTGGAGATTTTTTTGTATTGTGCAAAACTTTGTAGAATATACAAGAGGTTTCAGAGGCTTGGCAAAACTTAACAAGATGGTTGTAGTTCAGCTTTTGTGTGAGGAAAGGCCCTAAAGTTTAACAAAGGTGTTGTTTTGTGCATTCTTACACTATGTTTTTTTTTTTGCTTTTTTTTTTGTCAGTAAATGTATTTTGAGGCATAACAAGTAAACAGCTTATACAAGCCTGAGCCTGAAGCTGAGCACCTGCACCTCAAATAAGATCATCATTGTTTGAGTAAGGTTTAAATAATTTAGTACAAATTGGCTTTCCTATAGGTGTTGACAAGCACATCATCACTAGTTACTAATGAGAGCAGGATTCCAGAGTTCTGCACAGATATCACCCTCCTCCTCCTCCCCAGACTGCGCGTGTGTCCCTCGAAACAAAGTATTTCACAAATAAGCACCTGGAGACCTTGATTAAAAACCACCTGCTCTGAAGCTCTTGGGAAAACAGATTGCACAGTGTGCAGGTGGCCCCCACAGCGCAGCTTGCTGATATTTCTGATAGCTGGAGTGGCTGAAATAAAGTTTGCTTCCCCTCCTCCCACACACATACCCAGCCCTTTGTGCTGGTTGGCCTCGTGAAAGGAGTTTATGAGTGTGTCCTCAAAGAGCCTGACACAGCCTGATTGCAATGACAGAACTGATGAGTCTAACAAACCCTGCCTTTGTGATGGGACAGGCCTTCCTTATCATTGATCACCTTTCAGCCTGATACCACAAAAATAGTGATATTTGGTGAAAAGAGGACAAAAGCACCCCAGGGATAATCAGTGATAAGCAACCATTTGAGAAGCTTCGCCACCTGTTGCACAATTTCCCCCCATTTATTCCTGTGACTCTATGGATGGTTAATGAAAAAACATACAGATGTAATGAGATCTGACATCCCTCTGCCTGAGTCCTGCAACCTCTTTATATAAATGAGATCCCTCAATTTTAATGTAATTTTGTTCTGGTCTGCTGGTCTTGGCACAAGGTTCTTGTGGGGGCTTCAGTGTTGTGCTTTCAAAGATGGAGCACAAGAAAGTGAGGGGGAGCTCTGCTGGGTCTGAGCTCACATGAGGAATTTCTGAAGTGCCTTGGGTCTGAAAGATTCTCTGAAAAGGACTGGAATAGCCACACACCCTGAATGAATTAACTCTGTGGAAAGCCTAGGAGCCTTTTCTGTCCATGTGTATACATCATTTCAAGACTGATACATCACTCAGAGCTGAAGCAAGGAGCCCATCATATTTCCATGGCCCAGCTACAGCCCTTTGCCATGAAGCAGAGACCTCTGGATCCTTTAGACGTGCTTGCCCTGCTGCAGAGACAAGGCTTATTCAAGAGGGCAATTCAAATTAGCCAGACAGCAAGGGCAACACTTCCACAGGACAAAGATGGGAAACCCACTTAAAGATGGTATTTTTAACCTGGTAGCCTAAAAAGCAGTTGAAACCCCCAAGTATTTCCAGGACGACGGAATCCAAGCCTTTGCTGTTACTCTGATCTGCAGGTTGAAGCGATGGCTACAACCTGCTTGTGTCAAGGTGTGTGTGACAACCTTGGATCTCAGTTTCTGGCAGCACAGGCACCTCCAGCTCCCTGCTGGAGCTGTCCTCGGGCTGCGCTAAGTATAGTTGGCTTTGTTTCCACACGTGTTGTGTGGGGCCAGCCCTGAGTCATCCAGGAAAAACTCCCAGTTACCACTCTGGAGCTGCCAGCTCCAGAACCCAGCTTAGACTCAAGGTGTCTCAAGTGCTTGGAAAATCAATAAGAGTGGCAGAACCCAGGAAGTCTGCCTGTAAACATCCAGTCCTGCCCAGAGCCAGAACTCTTTTGGGCACCTTTACACTTCCATCTCCCACAGCCACTGAAATTTCATCAAGCATCTGGCAAAAATAAAGCAGTCTAAGTTCCTAACAAACAGAAAACAGCTTCTAGAGAGCACCATTTCTAGGTCAGACCAAATACAGTGTAATATTTCTAGTTTTAAGAGAGGTGAAATCTGGAGGTGAAGGAGCAATTAACTTAATCTCAGTGTAAGGCAAGTTGTTATAAGAAACATTTTCCTTATCTTGAAATAAACAAATAATAGCTAATAAATTTTATAGGTTATCCTTATTTATTTCTTCCAGTTAATTAAATTTCAAATTTGATAATCTAGTAAATTTAGAACCCTAACCTGCAAGGGGTAATTGAAACTCCTAAAAAATATGCTTGCTCACATCTCCTGCTGTCCAAGCTTATTATCTATTTTGTCATGTGCAACTCTCCAGGCTACATTTCACCATGCAAGGCCTGATTAAAGCAAGTGAGGTGGTCATTCCACTTTGCTTATGGCAGCCTAGGGTTCACAACCTATGGGACATCATGTCTGGAAAAGAAACCACGCTGAGATTAAAGGACGTTCCATATTTAGAGAAGAGATGGCCATGTAAGATGCTGACCACCATCCAAATGAAGTGAACAAAGAGAAGCAGTCTGGCTTCAATGAGAGCTGGACTGGATCCCATGACTTCTGGGAAGAGTTTAAAGATGAAGCTTGTTCAGTGGGAGTTAGGGATATGAAAGCAGATAATTAATGTGGTGTGAAAGAAGAGAATACAGGATCATTTTACTTGCATAGGAGCAAAGGGAGGAAGAAAGCACATCTGAGTCAAAGCAGAGGATGCATGTAACAGTTGCAGTTGTCTTTACTTTTTAAAACAAACAGCAAGAAGCAGAAAAATTCCTGGAAGGCAGACTGGAGATTACCAAAAATAATTAGATTAACAAAATGAAAATGCATAAAGCAAATATATGTACTTCAGGAATGTTAGCTAATAAAGGCTATGCCCAAGGTAGAGCTTGTCAGGTGCCTTGCTGCCCAGAATCACAGGCATGACTTCAGGCTTCACACAAACCAGTTCTCTCCATCAATGTGGAAAGGCAGCCTGTCTTCTTAGCTGGGAAGTCAAATGAGATTGGATGACCCAAACTACAACTTTCTCTTGTATTCCACAAGCTAAAGGAATAGAAATGATCAAGCAAAACCATATCCAAGGAAAGAACACCCCAACTCTACTAGCCCTGTGAGGCTATGGGAAAGGACAGAGTCCTCCTTTTTTTGCCCAAATAATCTGCAAAGATAAAGATAAAGAAAGGATGTCTTAGCCACACCAGCCCTGTGTGCCACCAGAGAAGGAGACTTGTTCCTTTTCCTTAGCTCACTCCTTCTTTTCTCAGCTTTCAATTCCCTTCCATTGTTGTATGATGGCTGACTGGAGTTCTCCTTTGATTTAACAAAAAAATCCAATAAGCACTGCTCGGAACTGTTAGGTGGGAATTTTTCCTTTACTAAGCATTCAGTTTTCACCCACTGGAAAATATAAATTCATCACAAATGTAATCGGAAAGGTTTTTACATCTGGGATGGGAGGGAACTGAGAGAAACTGAGAGTCCAGGGATTAGGACTCTGAATCAGAGAAGGGAAGGACTTGACCTCTGGTGTCCCACAGCCCAGATCAGTACATTAACCACTAAGCTATTCCAAGGCAGGAGGTGAGTCTGTCTCATCTCAGAAAAGTGTCTTAAAGGGATGGATTTTGTTCCAACATAGCACAAAAACAAATTGCAAATCTTCCTCCCCCCTCTTCTTTAAATTGAATTCTTGTTCTCCAGCCAGTCCAGCTTGGTATTAGTTTTGTGTGAGTTAAACAGACCAGACACATTTCTTCCTGTTAGTATTTTATAGATATTCCGTAAAAGGGTGGGGGCAAAAAAAGGAGGGAAAAAAAAAGAGTTCAGTTTATGTTAAGATACATTTCAAGCTGAAGTCAAGACCAGANTTGTTCTAAATAAACGGCGCGCTGTGTCCATAGATGAGCTGGGGGAACTCCGGCCCCCCCCTCGGGTGCGAGAGGCGGCTCTGCTCAGCCACTCTATCACTGTTTATTAAAGGAGGTTAGTGTGCTCGCATGGAGGACCACGGAGCGTCTGCGGCTTGCTGAGTGNTTTGTGTGAGTTAAACAGACCAGACACATTTCTTCCTGTTAGTATTTTATAGATATTCCGTAAAAGGGTGGGGGCAAAAAAAGGAGGGAAAAAAAAAGAGTTCAGTTTATGTTAAGATACATTTCAAGCTGAAGTCAAGACCAGACCTAGCCAGAGAGGGAAAGTAGGAGCTCAAGGCCGTGGCCGTTCCACCATGGACAGCGCCCTGGGGCTGGTGCCCGGCCACGCTCCGCCGGCCGCGGCACCGGCACCGGCAGGCGCTGCGGGGCAGCGTCGGCCGCGGGCATTCATCACCGCCTCCGAGCCCTCAAATCTGAAAATTACTCCTTTCGCTGTCTGCCGGATTCTAGGAACCAGACAGAAGATTTGGCAAAGCCCTCCTCAGTTCTACGCGGCTTTTTGTATTTTTGCTTCACCACCCCNGAATGGGAAAAGCGAGTTTCCCTTTCTCCTCCCTTTCTCCCCGAGCAATCCTTTCACTCAGGGCGAAGATGACACCACGTCAGACTTGGAAGAAGGAGTTTCTCATCCCCGACGGCCACCGGGGAGCCAGAGGAGAGGAAAGCACCCTTCATGAGAACTGGGCACTGCCGAGCGCAGCAAGGCTGGGTCGTGGGCAGGAATGAGCGTGTGCTAGAAAGTCTGCCTCAATCTGCGAGCAGTCGTGTCTGCTACCAATTGCACCGCAGCCTTGTCCTCAAGCCCACCCTGGGAGCCTTGGAAAAATATTCTGGGGCTTCGCTGCAGAGAGCTGGCCTCGCTGGCTTTTAACCTCGCTGGATCAGAGAGGTTGGGCAAGTCAGGGGATTTCTGGTCCTCGCAGGACGAGTCCAGCAATCGCTGTGGTGCCGCTCCCTTCCCTTCCCCTCCAGACTCTCCAGCCGTCAGCACGCCTGTGTTTTTTTGCTGAACACCATTTTTTCCACCCTGGGAAGAGTGCGGAGGTTAAACTCCCCGTCTGAACCGAAGCCCTGGACGGGTGCAACCGAGGTTATAGAAATCCGGGAGGGGAAATGACGAAAATGCTTTATTGTGAATAAAACAAGAGGGAGGAGGGAGAGGCGGAACTTCACAGAGGTGGAGGATGGGAAGTCTGCGGAGCTGAGGATTTAGCCCGTCTCCGAGCGCCGGGCGGGGGTTTAGTCATTATTTCCCTCTGCCTCCCTGAGGCTGCACCTCCTCCCCACAGTGCTGAACCTGTCTCACTTGCTGCCTTTTGTTTCCCTCCTGAGCAGCTTCTGGGGGGAGCCCGGTCACACACCCGCCCGCAGCCCCTGGCCCTATTCCCCGCTCGGGAATTATGTGCCAAACCTGGAACAGGGACTTATCTTTCTAGCCAAACTCCCAGGTCAACTTCCTCGTAGAAAAGCTGATTTATGCCTGTTTATACGTATGGGGAAAGGAGGCAGAAGCCAAGTGCGGCATCCCTCCAAAATCTCATTGTCTTTGAGGCGGAAAGATGGGAGATAGTGGAGTCAGAAAACCCAAAATGATAAGGTTTGCCTTGTCGCGGCAGAGGGGGCTTGGCCAGAAGGGCAAACACGGGGTTTTGCTTCACCTCTCCGCGGCTGAAGCCTTTCCCAGGTCAGCCAAAACGACCGGTTACCTCCGAGCATCCCGGCTGGAGAAACAACCGGCAGCCGCAAGCTACTCCAGGTGACAGCCCCGCCAAGGTGTGGGGTTTTCCCCTCTCCCAGACACCGGGCCAGCCGTGCCCGTGGGCGCTCCGTCTGCGGGGCGATGTTCGGCGCAGGTGTGCGGGTTGGAATCGCGCCTAAAGCTCTGCCTGTCCATCCTCTAGTCCAGCCTCATTCCTTCTCACCGCTCCGAGGGCAGGGGACTCCGGGAGCTGGCCGGGCCGGACGGGGAGATGCTGCAGGTGGTGGCGGGTCCCTCCCGGGAGAGCATCTCCCGCGGCAGCCTGCGGGAAGGGAAGGTTTAAACCCCAGGTGAGGGGTCTTTTCTCCCCATCCTGCCGCAGAGGAGGGCTCAGGCTTACGGTGGGGCTTGGGACCAGGAGTTTGCTCACGAGTACGTGAGTTTGCTCATTTGTGTACGTGGCAGGTGACAAAGCACTGCGCCGGTGGCTGCAGATGACAGCCCTCCGGGGGGAGGGGGGCAGGGGGGCCATGGGATGATAGTGAGTCTCCTAAAAGCTTTTGGTATTGCTCAGGTCCTGCCGTATTAGCACAGCCATAGTTGGGTTGTGGGTTGTGGGTTTGTTTTTTTTTTTTTCTCTTCCCTCCTTTTTTTTTTTTTCCCCCAAGCCCACTGAGGCAAAGAGGCAAACTCAGCCATAGGAAGGTGGTTAGTGATGTCACAAGTTTGGTCTTTTCAATAAAAGCAATGGAGAAGGGTCTCCCTCACTATATATATTAGGGGAAGCTTCTGTTCTTCATAATAAAAAGAACAGCAAGGGAGAAAAGCACCTGCTTTTAACACCCTTCATTTAGCCCTAATCTGTTACAGGCAGAATCAAGGCTCTGTAGGCTGGATTTATGAAAAGTATTGCCTTTTTTTATTATTATTATTAATTTAACTTCTTTTTTTTTTTCTTTTTCTTTTTTTTTTTTTTTTTTCCCCTTTTCCTTCTCCATAAGCATAGAACATAGTTTTGGAAGCGACTGCTGAGAAGAGCAACCACTGTTGGCCAGGGTGATCTCTGAGAGGCAGACAGCTGTAACTCAAGGAAAAGGTGAAGTGATGAATTGTGAAGAAACTTCAGGATTCTGAGTTTAGAGAGGCTATTTATTTTTCCTGAGTCTGTAAAGGATGGTGTGTGTTGGTTTTTGGTGTATTTAAAAAAAAAAAAAATTCTGGGGGAGAGGAAATTCTAAAAGTATTTGATGGAAGTTTTACTTTTAACATAGGCAGTACACCTTACGAGTGTGTGGCGGTTATTTTCTGGCGATCTCACAATTATTTTTAATTAGTCGAAAGGGCAGTGTAAATCAAAGACGCCTATTAGCTATACATTTTAATTTATAGCCTACTAGGTGTTCAGGGAATTTATTTACAGCATAAACGGTTTAATGATTTCAGCATGATTTCTATTTCAGCTCTTAACGCTGTCGGTTTTATTTGCCCGTGTGGTGTGGAATCTCGGCTTTTAAATTGTGTCAGCAACCGTCGTTTAACTTCAAATAACCTGTCGGTAGGAAACCGCTTTGCTTTGCGCCTAAACCTTCTCCAGAGAGCCAGCTTTAATTCGGGGGCAGGATGAGAAGGAGCAATCAGCCGGCACGCCTCAGTGTTTTGTTGCGGCTTCCGAGGGTGTTGGGAAAGCATTCCCTGTAAATCAGCCTGTCAGCGGCACAACCAGCGACCCCAGCGCCCCCGCCGCGGGCTCTGGGGGGGCTCGGCCGAGCCCCGCGGAGGGTCGAGAGCTCCGGGGCGCTGCGGGCACCGAGCCCCGGCGCCGGCTGTGCGCTGGCCCGGCCCGGCCCGGCCCGACTCGGCCGCCGGACGTGAGGAGATCGGCGTGCAGGGCATTCCCTCTGGGAGAGGACAAGGGGCGCGCTGTCCCCTCGGCTCTGTGGCGAGGTCCCCTCGGTGCAGCCGGGGCAGCTCCTTGCGCCAGCAGGCGGGAGAGGCGGGCGGGCTGCGGCCCCTTCGGGTTTTACACCAGCCTTGTCCCGGGATGGGGAAGTTTGGTGCCTCCGTCGGGGCTGCGGGGCTGCCGGGCCTCGGTGCCGGCGGGGGTGGCCGGGGGTGACCGGGGATAACCGGCCGCCTCCCGGCGCTCCGGCCACCGCTGTCCCCGCAGCGCTGCCCGCCTCGCACGGGAGCGCAACCTGACGCAGCGGTTTGCAGCGCTCTGGCCAGGCTGAAGGAGGGCGAAGTGGAAGGCGAAAAAGGGAGAGGAGGAGAAAACTTTCCACTAGTTTACTTTTTTGGCCAGAAGTGCCTGTGT
>VWZP01001998.1:248139-269198 GCA_013396995.1 Dicaeum eximium
ATTTTGGTTTTTTTTTTTTTTTTTTTTTTTTTTTTTCTCTCTTTCCCTTTATTCGCCCTCGCTGCGGCGGCGGGGCGGGCGGGAAGGGAGGGAGGGAGGCAGCCCGGGAGTCTCCCCAGCTCCTGGAGCTCCCGGGTTACCTGGCCCAGGTGCTCACCGGCGCTGCCCGAGAGCCAGGAAGGGGCATTTGGGGCAGGGAAAGGGCGCTCTGCAGCTATCTGACCTTACAAAGCTTTGAGGAAGGCGATGTGAAAGCTCAGGGGCTTCTCTTCCGACGCATCTGGGTGATTGTTGTGCAGTTGCCAGGGACCCTCGCAGGGACCATACCGGTTTATCCAAATGCTGTGTATTACTCTAACTTACAGCCACTTCCTTGGCCCTGGCATGGAGCCAATATTGATAAGGGCAGGGGAAACACACAGAAGTGCGGGCCATCATGACACTGAAGTACCGAACAATTTCTTTGTATTTCTGCCACTTCAGGGGGAAAAAATCCAAAGGGAGCCCAGTATCTTACTTATAGGCAGAGGCATATTTTTGATAAACGATAGTGTAATTTAAGACAGTCTGTTCAGGAAATGACCTTTTTGCTTCTTCCAAAATAATCAGCCTGGTTTATAGTAATACCCATACACAAAGTGCAGGAGAAACCTCTGCACTGATGCAGGAGCAGCTGTGTCACACATCTAACTCACTGGCTTTCTCTGGACTTACATTAGATCTTCTAAGGAAGAAACACCTCAGTCATACTGGGGGGGGGTTGTATTGCTATTCAGTTCCAAAGGAAGACAAATTGGAGAAAGACTGCTGGAAAATCCGATCACAACTTAGAGGGAAACATGACACAGCAAACAATTTCAGATGGGTTTCTTTGTTAATGTTTTATTGCATACATAAGGACAAGATCTCCAAACAGCACTTCCTCTGCCATTTAAGCAACACACAGAATAATAATAATAATTAAAAAACCCCAAACACCCAAAAGGAAAAATATATACCACAGGTGAAGTGATTTCAGACACACCTAAAGTTTGGCACCAGGCAGAGAGCTATTACAAATCTCCTACAGCAAATTGTGTAGAACATGTTATTGCTGATAATGTTACAGTGTATTATTCTTAGTCCATTAACGTTTAACTGTTTTGTGCTCCTGAAAGCTGTTCTTGGGCTATTTCTTTCTTTTGGGACCATATTATATAGAGGAATCAAACTTCAATTTCAAAAACAAATTAAAAAAAAGAAAATAATTGAAGTGCAGTTAGATGCTGTTATTTTCTTGGCTAGGAAACTCTGAACTGGACCTAAGCCAAATTTGGTTGTTAAAAGAAATAGATTTGCAGAGAAATACTCTTTCTCTTTTTGAAGTTAGCATAGCTCTAACACTTGTTTTCAAAGGTCAGGATTAGAGGTCTTCCCAACATCCCCATTCTGTCCTGACAGGGGGCAAGAAAAGTGTAAGCTAACCAGTGAAAACACATTTCTCAGCTCCCTCTTTGCTCTGGCATGTAAAACACACACAAGAAGCCAGTCAGCTGTCAGTTAGTGGCATTCATGTAGTTTTGTTTGTGGGCACAGCACAAACACAGACACCACACTCAAACATGTGTCCTGTTTTAATATCACCGCAAGCCATTCCTAGAGTTAATGGTTAATAACTCACTTAGGCTTTGAGATTTTTTTTTTCTCAGTCAAAAACTTAAGCCAGTAATGGATGAAAATACTGAAGCACATTATTATAGACATGCAAAAATAATCAAAATTACATAGGCCTGGCTCTACAGACTTTGCTGAAGCAAATCTCCCATGGAAAGCAATAGCAAATTGTCCCAAGAAAAGATTTCCAGACATGTTATTTGTTATAACAGTGCTTTAGCTGCTAAAGAACTTCTGAGAAACCAGTAATGCCTCAAAATGAAATTACATATTTTTATCATCATGTGCAGACATCGCAGCATCATGTCCCTAGATCTGTTCAAAATATTTTTCCAAAGCCTGAGATAGGTTGAGCAGATTTCCCTTCCTTTGGAGTCAGTGGCAAGGGCACTCAGTCTTGCAAAATACAGACAGCTGACTGAATCCTCCTGAGTTATTTTGCTGAATTTAGGATCAGACCCAACATGAATGGTCAAGGATAATAACAGCTAAATAAGAGCAGCTCTCTGAGATAGAAAATGGTAGCTTGAAGAATGCTGCCTTTTAGAAATGCTAGATATCTCAAGGAAAAAAAAAGAAGGAGGAATGTGCCTGAAAAGAGCAGATTATCTGGAAGCATGTGACGTCAGGATAGTCACAATTCACGGATTTCTGCTGCTCTCTCCACGATGAGATACTCAGTCTCATATGTACACAGTGTACTTGGATCCAGTAATTAGTTTGGATGCTCTGATCAAGTACGAATTATCATCATCCCTCTCTGAAGTGTCTGCCACATGTAAGCTTAGCATTTACTGCTCTTGGTTTGGGTACAGGATGCCTTTCTTTGGATGAGAGGTGCGTTTTACAGAAGGATGGAAGGGACCTCTAGTGGGTCATCTTAACCCTAACAGCCTAATATTTTTTTCCATATTGTGGCCAATATGTGAATGCAATCATTGCAGTCTCCATTGCCTTCCTACTCTGAGTGTGTGGGTGAGATATTGTTGATATCTCCATTATGAAGCACTTCTTACATCAGTCTTCTTGAGCAAGTGTTTCTCCATGATTTACAAACACAGGAGCTCTTTGAATAATTGAAACAGAAGGAGGCGGAAGGTCAAAGAGATATGTATCTGCCATATCTTTGTTTCAAGCAGATTTTTTGATCTGGAGTATACAAAAAAAGCTGGTAGGCAAAATGTAATCCTTAAGTCTGGCTGAGTAATAGAAGTCATGTGAAATGTAACACTACATAATGTTATACAATCATCTGGAATAGCAGAATGTTATTTGGGGCCAGACTTGATGCTAAATATCATACAGACATTTAAAGAGAAACCCACCCTCTTTGGCACAGCAACCCCTCACACGTCAATCCCTGCATTATTTTGGAAATGCACATTCACTCAAGATGTAGACCTTGTAATGCTCTCTGACTGCTTTGTGTGTACTGGAACCAAATGTTTAGGTTTCAGTTCTATAAAATGGAATAGGTTTTCAATCAAGAGGACTTTAATAACAGGCTTTGGAGAATCAAGATTTTGTCACAGTGGGGAAGTTGACCAAATATACATTAGAGGATTAAGGCAGCTTTGGGCTGTCTGTGATAGAAGGAATTATCCTTGGTAATACACAAGAGGCAGTAGGAAAGCTTTGCTCATCACATGAGACACTGGTTTACACTCCCTAAAGCAGGGAGATTTCATACACTTTCTATGAACTAGAAGAGTGAAAGCAGAACTGCATTTCCCATGCAAATTTCCTGGGAAAATAGACTACTGAAGCTCGGAATGTAACCTGAGTCACACTGGACAGCCTGACAGGCAGCACAGAGGCAAGTCACACAGAAGAGCCCAGGGTGCTGGTTTTATTGACCTGCTTGCCAATCAGACTGACCCTAATGAGAGGGATGTTGGAGATGGCTCTTGTTCAAGAAAGTTCTTCTGAGGGGCATGACGAGCTTGTTTTAATGGTCACAGCTGCACTGAAAAGACAAGATATGGGATCAGCTTAGCATTATCACATTGCATTTTTGCTTAGGGACATTTAGTAGAGGGGCATAAAATATTTGTCCTAAAGGCTGAAGTCGTCCAAAACTGATTTTGGGACACTTAAAACACTGACAGTATTTGATTACACGTGTACTCACTCACAAACCTCTGTATATGCAGATCTGAATTTGAGCAAGATTTTGACAGTCATCTTCTAGTCTCATTGTGGAACGGGGGAAAGCTGCTGTTTGAATTTTGCACTGAGCAATAGAGATGTAGTATCATTTCAATCCATCACTTGAACCCAATACTCAAAAAGTGCAACCTTACAAAGACAGAAATTGAAGGGGATGCTCCTAAACAGGGATACTTGAAATTGCCAACTTCCAATAGTTCTACTGTTGATCAAGCATAAACCTAAAGAGTTTGGCTGAGGGGACTGAGAAAGAGAACCTGCAGAACACTCCCAAATATTTTGCATTTTCAAATCTTGTAACGTAGCAGGAAAAAGAGGGATGGGATGGAAGGAAGGAATATTTGCTTATAGTGATGTGTCTTCCAGTTCACCCACATGCAGAAACCACTTCTTACCCAGCTAATTGACCAAATGATTACAGGACAGGCAAGGCAGTGAGTGGAATTTCTTTGGCCAGTGAGAATCCAGTCACATGCCATACCCTGATGCAAGAGGAGAGATTCCATAGCCAAACTCTGCATGCTGTAAGTAGAGCAATTGGAAGGATAAACTGTATTACTGCATTCATGGGAATGTAGCTAAAATCCCCACTTGTGCTCTGTCTGTAGCTCACAGTGCAGCTGTGCATCTATTCCACTTCAAGAAAAAGGCATGTATTTTCTCACATTTTCTGTGGTTATTTATTATCCAGGTGACATCTGTATCTTCTTTCCTCAGATGTTTAATACATTCCTTGCCCGTACAACATCTCCTAAAGACAGATAGCTACTCATCTCCCAGTTCCTCAAAAACAAGACAGAGCTCAGTGTACCAAAAGGTCAGGATGAACTCTGGAAAAACCACTCTAACAAACCAGAATGCTCTTGAAGAAGATCCAGTGAAGAGGGTTAGCATAAAATTCAAACAGCACAACAAACAAGAAATTTGGCCCCAAATTTTCACACTTCAAGCAATACTAGGAAGGCATCTAAAACCATAATTAGACACAAGTGACCAAGCAGTAAATCCACAGGAGTGGCTGAGGCTCATCTCTGCTGATGCTCGGGCTGCCTCCTTGGATAACTTATTATGGACTGAACTGCCTGTGTTTTAGGCACCCAAATGCAAATATTTTTTCCCTTGTGCTCCTGCAATTGCACTTACTTAAATGTGGGAGTAAAATGCACTTTTATGTGCTTATGTTTTTGAAGTACATGACTGAGCAGAAGAAAATCACTAGAATGATGCTGTATAAACACTGCTTCTGGCTCCAGTACAAGTGCTGGGTTTTCCTTCTCTTGATGCATTATCTGACCCTTTAGTTTGCCTATCTCTGACAACTGCCTTCCTGCTTTTACTGCCTCAAGTGTGATATATTAAGAGCCATGATGCTTTCCTGGAACAGAGCAGTGACTAATCCAGCTCCAGGTCCAGTGGTGTGTGATTGGTCAGCTGAGAATTATTACCCACTTAGGCCTTTCCCTTCTCTGCTGAGAGCAGCTACTCTGAGGATGGAGCAGGACTTGCCCCAGCAGTCTGGCTTCACTCGATGTCCCCAAGCCTGGTACATGGTTACTGTTGCCACCACAACCAGAGAAGAGAGGAGCTTTGCCAAGCACTGGGCAATAACCAAATCCTAAACATTTTTTCCGTCTCCTCTCTTCTCTTCCTTTAGCAAACGGGCTGTATCAGAGCACCAGCTACTGCATGACAAGGGCAAGTCAATCCAAGACTTACGAAGAAGAATATTCCTTCAAAATTTAATCGAAGGTGTCAACACTGCAGAGATCCGTGCCACGTCAGAGGTGTCACCTAACCCTAAACCTGCCACCAACACCAAGAACTACCCTGTCCGGTTTGGCAGTGAAGATGAGGGCAGATACCTAACTCAGGAGACAAACAAATCACAGACATACAAGGAGCAGCCCCTAAAGGCGTCAGGGAAGAAAAAGAAAGCGAAGCCTGGAAAACGTAAGGAACAAGAGAAGAAGAAGAGGCGAACCCGCTCGGCTTGGCTAAATTCTGGCATTTACGGAGACACCGTGACTGAGAGCCCACTCTTGGACATCTCTGTTACTACACATAATCAAACTTTAAGGTAATTCTGCTATATTCTTTTGGGGAGCATGCCATGTATTTACTGAAATTGTTATCCCTTGGTGTGAGAGGCTGAGGCCAAGGCCTCGCTCAAACTGGGATTAAAAGCAGCTCTTTGTACTCATGACTGGGCAGTGACTTTTCAAGCACGATCTCAAGGTACTCTCTGCAGGTAAGTGTCCCTTCCACTTTACTCTGGGGACAGAGCCATTCTTTCCCATGAGACACGATTCACTTGAACAACTTATTGCCAAAATCTGCTTCCTGAAGCTGAGTTGTAAGTGAAGGTAATTCTGTAAAAAGGAAGCACATCACAGTCACTAAATTTTCCTTCCCTGCTTTAACCATAGTGTATCTCACACCATATCTTGGTCCCACACTTGGGCCTCAGCAGATTGAAAGCTTTGACTTTTATTTAAGGCTTTGCATCTATAAAACAGCGAAGTTTTCTTTCCTTCCTCTCAACACCTCCCCTTTTTGGCAACTTTCCTACCTTGCTTTACAGTTTTTCATTTTACTGTTTAACCTTAGGGGAGAACATGGAAAAATTCTCTCTGAGTAATATCTGCAAAGAACTCAGACCAGCTTTTCACCATAAAATTTTCCCTGACATTAGGATTTTTAATTCAGCTCCATCCTTTTGCCAGCTTGTGAAACAACTACATTGCTGCTTAAAAATGTTTATCATTGCTCTTGAAGAGATACATGCTTCCCTCATGCATGACAGTGAAGGGTTTTTAGGGCAGTGGCCTGGAGACATCAGCCTAGGTGTCCCAAGTGACTCATCCCCTTGCAGTCATCTCAGCTTGAGTGGAAATCTGCCCACTTGCAGGCAAAGCCAAAGATTCCACTCTTCAGTTCTCCTCAAATGTTTGCATTTCACCAGCAAAACCCCACCCTTTTCTCTCCTCCTCCCCTTCACCTTGGCAGAACAGAGACATAAGAGAGCTGCCACTTGCCTGCAGTAAATCCCTTGGAAAGAAACACCAGCTGTGGGGATTTATTAAAATCCAGCCTGGGGTTAAGCTTGACAGGCCACAGTTTGCAATGTGCTCCATCACCTCAGCATCTACAGGAGGTACCAACACCTGGGGCTGGGCACTCAGACCAGAGACCAGTGTATCCCAGATCATGGGGTATCCCAGATTACAGGGTATCCCAGATCACAGGGTATCCCAGATCACAGAGCAGGGTATCCCAGATCACAGGGTATCCCAGATCACAGGATACCCCAGACCATAGACCAGGGTATCCCAGATCACAGGGTATCCCAGATCACAGAGCTGGGTATCCCAGGCCACAGACCAGGATATCCCAGACCACAGACCAGTTGGCATGGCTGTAGCAGGTAGGAGGGAAATAAGAGACACTGGTTTGTCTCAGCACCTTAGAAAAGGCAAACTTCAGGATTCTGCTCAGGAGGTGCCTGAGGTTTCAAGAGATGTCAAGGGACTGTGTTGGCCAGTAAATAACACCTGTCTTGAGCACAAAGAAATCTAGAATGTAAGAAAAAAATCCTAGGGAATTTCAACAGTTACCACTTCCTAATGCAGCATTTCTCACAGATTCCTGAAAAGAACCTGTATTTTAGATAATTAATTGGAGGTGATTAAACAAGGAGAATCTGTTAAAGAAGGAAAAGGGAGTTCCTCCTTCACAAGTACAGAGAACATGTTGGTTTAGCCCTGACAAACTTCTAGGACCCGAGTTTTTAGTTATCTCATTAGGCTGGCAAAAGATGAAACCTTTAAGTATGATTTTCACTGTATCTCTGTGCTTCTTTTCTGCTGAACACCCTGGATTAAAACTTCATGCCATTTCTCTCTGATCAGTCTTGAAAACAAAATTTTGGATTTAGGTCCAAAAAACAATGGACAACAATAATATAATCCCTAGATATGTTGACTTACTACAATGAGTATCTCATGGAAGAAGCGAAACTTGCAAAACCTAGGTCCAAATCACAGAATGCAGCTTGCAAATTATCATTAGTACAGAGCCCACTGTCAAGATGTGGCTTAGCTTAAACTTTAAAACCAAGCCTAAAATCCAGGATAAATTGAAAATGTCACCCTCTTAGGAATAGGCCTGAGTAGTGCAGAGATGCACACATACACAGCCATGCTGCATGAATTATGTGCCATTGTTATACCTGTTGGAATATTTCCTGAAATGGATGCTAATATTTTTGCTAGCTAATTATTAAGGAGCTTCATGCTAGCATTTCCATTCCAGGCAGTTTAAAATGTTATTTCTCATGAACATTCCAGCTATATTACCATTTCAATTAAATTAAGGTGTTCTTACTTTATTTTCAAAAAGCCTTTTGAATGAGTAAACTCCCTAGTGCTAGATGTAGCCTCCCTTTCAATGTGCATGTTAAGAAACCATTTTCAACTCTCCAGGATCTGAGTTTTGTTGGTTTTGTTGTGCCTCACACCCACACACTTTTGCCACATGGGATGTCACCCCCAGCTCTGGTGATTAGTCCTGCGGCAGAGAGAACCCCACTCCATCCTATATCTCCACATTCTACCCTCAGGTGTTTCCCAGGGGAAGAACTAAAAAAACATATGCTCTTCACAGGGACAGAAGGGAAAAAAAGCCCAACCATTCAGCATTTCCTGCAGCACCTCTGAGCAACTTCATGTTGCAGTACAAGGAAAACACTGACAGGGTGGGAGCAGGCTCTTCTTTGCTCTCATAGGGAGAGAGCTCACCCCAGACTGCAGCATCCCTTAGGAAACTCCCAGATCTCAGGACTGGGTGCAGCTGAATGCAACAGGAGCTGGAGCAGGATGGGGTGGTGGCTTTCTTTCAGGACAAGCTCTCTGGCTCCCAGAGGGAAAGTTTCAGTATTAGAGCCTTTTCACTCGGTCAAGCACTCGCAGAGATGCTACCAAGTGTGTGCTCACTCCAAGCCCTGAGCAGCCTTTACTCACACTCACACACACACACCCCACAGCCCCTTGCCTAAGGAGGGGTCTATCAGTGGGAAAAAGAGACCAAATAAGCCCCACAGCACTGTTTTAATCAGAACATGGCATCACACCCCAGCATTTACCACAGCATCACCACAGAGGTAACAAGGACCCAAAACTATTTTCGCTTTTCTCCAACTGTACTTTTTTTTCTTTCCAGCACTTGACGTTTTTATCATAGGGTGATACAATTCTTCTGCCTGTAGCACTCAGGAATCTTCTTGCATAAGGTGTTAAATAAAAAAAAAAAAAAAGCCCCTTTCTGTTCCTCTGAGGGTACAATGGCCTCAGTGTGTGACTGCAGGTCATCACACTTCTAGAGGGTTTGCATTGAGAAAAACATAACAGGGATCTTGAATAAATGTCTAAAACTGTGACATGGTTGAACAAGCCCTGTTACTGCAGATGGTTACTAGCAAGGCACACCTGTTACAGTCTGTGGCACTCTTGCTATTGATTATATGTCCACACATTTGAAGTGAAAATTAATTAATTTTTCTGTTTTTCCTGTCCTTTCTTTTCTTTGCAGGAGGCGCTGACATTTTCAGCAAGAGATATTTGGAAGACACATTGCAGTATTCTGTAATAGTGAACATATGGGAAGTATTAAAATATTTATTACCTGTAAATATTGTAAATGCTCAGAATAAAACCTTTCCCCCGATTGCTCTCTGAAACTGCACATTTGGTTATTGTGATTTTTTTTTTTTTTNCCTCAGCTTTTTTTTTTTTTTTTTTTTTTGGCTAAGGCTAAGACAATTATTATTGTCACATTTACCATAATTTATTTTGTTGACTGGTGTATTTATTTTGTGAACGTATCTTGGTGCTGCTGACTTTCTTTATTTTTTGTAACATAATGCACTTTAGATATACATATTGAGTACATTGATAACTGACATAAAATGTTCCTGTTTTGTGATTGATTTCAATGAATGCCTACATACAACTGCTCAAACTGATTTTCCTTTGTGCATGTATAATAGCAGTATTTTAAAATTTGTAAAGAACATCTAATAAAATATAATTAATTAAATCACGACTCAGAAGGAAAATGTGTTCTTTAGGAATCTCGAGAGCAGGAACAATTTTTTTTATTTACTACATCGGAAAATTGTTTTAAATGTGATGCGTTTACATTGGTCTAAACTCCCACATTTTCACATTACCTTTTACTTAAAAATCACTCAGAACATACTTTTGTTCCAGCGTTCTACTTCAAGTTAGCTCAGTTGCTCAACAACCTGAGGGTAAAAAGAAAATTAATCATAAAAAGAGAATTAATCATCTGCATTAATCCTGCTCCTGCCTGGTGTCCATAGATGAGACAAGCTAAGAGAGAGACCCCCTTCAAGACTTCATGTTCAGTGACAGAAGAAAACATAAGAAAAAAAAATTGTGGTCTATCTCTTTTCCTTTTTTCTTATCCCTTTCACGTTCAAATCACAGCAGCTGCTGTGGGGGCAACCTGAGTAAAGGAGATTGCTTCACAGAGGTATCTGAACTTTGCAAAGTCCAGCTGAATTTCCTCTGTCCCACTCCTTTAACACCAGCAACATCTGAAAAATGCAGGCATGGAAAAATAAATTACAAATCCTGGGAATTTTAAGATAGTTCTTGTAATTGTTACTCTGTTCTGCAGTTGCCAAACTTTTCTTTTTTATTCTTCTTTCCTTTTTTTTAAAGTGCCATCTTTTTCCATTGCCAAAGTACAGCCATCATATAATATAAACCAGATGTATTTCTGCTCCCTATCCAATCTTGCAGAAAATTATCTCCAAGAAAATACTAAAAGCAGGAAAACTTGAGAAAAAATTACCCATCCTTCCCAATCTACTTCTCTGAAGTGTGAAATTCAACGCTTCATTATGTCCAGTTAATTACTACAGCCACAAAGCATGTGCATGCTGTTTCCTTTTCAGATGAAAAATATTATACATGATGAAGCATAGCACTAAGGAAAAAAGGCAGGGTTTCTGCACATTTTCAACTTGGCCTCCTTGCACATCCTGCCTATTTATAGTATCCAGCTAATGCTTGGATTTATACAACTGAAGTGAACTGAAATATATTCAAAAGACAATTTTGTTTCTCAGGATTACCAGCATATACCAGCTGGAACTAAAACCAAAAGGTCTGGTGGGCAGAGGCAATTTATCTTCATCAGAAAGGATGAGCCTTGGCAGACAGGGGCTCAAAGAGCATAAACCAAACCAAAACCCAAGTGCTTGACCTTGGCTCCACAGAATTGGCCTCCTCAGAAGAAGAAAACTGATTTTGAAGTGTCTCTGGTCTCCCCTGTAACCTTCCACTGTTCATTAAGGACTTGTAAATTTTTCCTAGTTTCCTATAGGCAAAACCTGCAATTGTAGAAAGTTTAAGCAAAAGTCCTGTTTTTCTGAAAGACCTTTGCACAGGCCTTGCAAAATCTGCTTCACAGACTCTGCTTTGAAAGTTGGTGCTGCCGACTCCACTAAGCTGAATGCAAGATTCTTTTGAGCTCTCAGCTTTGCAGGAAAATAAATCCTGAAGATCCCCATTTCTGAGACAAACTAGAGCAGATTTGCCTTTCTTGTGGTGGGGGTAAAATCTCCCAGAGATTGCTGACAGCTCTTCCCAGCAGCTCCCCTGTGCTGGACCTCCATCACAGAGATTGCAGTTTCTCAGACAGTTCAACCCTAAAGGTTTAACAAGTCTCAAAGACCCCTGCAGGGGTCAGGACTTAAGAATCAGGACTTATCCTGATATTTTCTGATGCCCATGACACCCAATGCTGGAGGAGAAAAGAAATTATGCTCAAAGTTCAATATTTCATGTTTTACTGTATGACCTCTGGGAAGGCTGCCCTCTTGCATTCATGTCCTTTCAGCTCTGTTTCTCTTGCTCTCCCTGCTCCCAGCTCATCCCAGACCTCACCTTCCCTCACCAATCTCTTGTCTCAGCAAGTCTTTTCTCCACATCCTGCCTCACAGCCATTGATCTTGTGTTTCTCCAAGCCCTTCATCCCAGCTCTCTGCTCACCTCCCAGCAGGAAGAGCAGCCAGAACAGAGTGGGGCAGTTCCCTCCTCACTTTGCTTTGCACCACCCTACCCCAGTGCTTTTTCCCAAGCTCCTGGCTGAGTAGGAGCTGTGGGGAGAATCATCCTTTGCCTTCATCATCTCTGAGCATGAGCCTGCTCAGATGGCAGGGTCTGCACACCTGGAGGGGGGTGGGATCTGCACAGAAAAGTCCACTCATGCACAGGAGCTGAACCATAATGAAGGTTTTTGATGATAAAGGAGATTCCATTAAATTAGTGTGATTTTTTGGAGGGTTGCAGCATGCCCAGATGTTCCTCAGGGTAATAAAAGAGCATTCACAATGCAGAGGATGCTCTTCCAAATTTCCACTTTTTCCTCTGGGAGCCATAGAGGTGCTGGGGCTTCTCAGAAGAAATTCCAAAAGATTTTTACTATGGGCAATACAATTGGTTTTCCTTGGTTTACATTTAAACACGGTACCACTCCTTTGGCCGAAATCTTCTGAAAGGCATTTTGCAAGGTTTCAGCTTGAGAGGTCAAATAGGAGTCAGAATTACAAAGAAATGAAGCCAGACTGCCACACTAGGAGATGGTGGCCTCACTCAGGAGTGCCCTGAGCAGCAGTCCTGCCTCCCAGATCCAGCCAGCATAGTCAGAAACTTTGTTCCTGCCCGAGACCTCCGAGGGGAGCGCAGATTTGGCACCCCAGCGCCGCTCTGGTTTTACAGCAGTCACCGTGTTTACTGCAGAGCTCAAAAGTGGTTAAGAGACATCAAATGCTGACAGCTCTTCCCAGCAGCTCCCCTGTGCTGGACCTCCATCACAGACCTTTCCAGGCTCCGTGCACTTGGCACGGGGAGCTCATCCAACAGTGGAGTTCCTCTCACGGAGTTTGTTTCGTGGTCCTTTGTAAATACAGACATTTATCTGGCCTTCGAGACACACAGAAAACCACCAGTGCAGCTTATGCCTGAACTCCGGAACGGCTCTATGCTCTCAAGGAAGGCATTTCAGGCACAGGAACGGCTTGGCTTGGTTTGAAGCATTTCCCACCCCAACCTGTGGACAGCACTATCCCAACACAATGCAGCCACAGTGCAGTGATCATGCCTGTTTACTTCTGAGTAAGGGCCCTTGATCTGCTGAGCCACCACAGAGAACTCGGCTTTCTTGCAGTAATTCAGAAAGTAGGGGAATGCTGGCTGTATTTAGTTACAGCCTTTGAGAGTTTGAAACATTTTGTTATTTGGTCATAATTTACTGCAGAGAAAAATTGCTATGATTCTGTGGAATCTGAGAATTGGATTCTGTGAATCTAAATAAATCTTTATTTATTTACAAAAGAGATACTACTAGAGGAAGCACAAGCATCCTTTTAAGCACCACAACATGATACCTCCCAAAATAAAATGGGAACCATCAGCGTGAGGAGTTGGGTCATATGAGCAACAAAGTCACTAAAAAGTACGTTTTGTCCTCTACTGAAACCACCACTGGTTTCTGCTAACAGATTCAAGAACAAAGCAGTGAAAGAGGCACATGCATTCATCCCCAATTTTAATGAGGAGAGCACTGAGACTCCTTGACAAAGTAATTTCATTGCTTTATCCTAGTTATTATTCAAAATGGAGTCAGATTTGCCCACTTTTCTGAAGGTTTGTGAGCTGTGTGGAAAGCTTGGGGCAGAAATGTAAAACATTGATGTGCCTGCCCTCTTCCCCCTCACTGGATTGATTGGTTGGTTGGTTGGTTGATTTTGGTGATGGTAGTTTTGGTTTGGTTTGATTTGTTTTAGTTTAGTTTAGTTTAGTTTAGTTTTGTTGGATTTTTTTCCCTATAGTTGCTTATCCCAGTTTTTTAACCAGGCTATGAACACAGCCATCAGGTAATAAGTGATAGGTTTCATATTCACCCAGATAAAGGTGGCAGTGCTTAAAGACATTCATTTTGTCATGGCCCATCCATCCCCCAGGATGCCCCTCTGGGCACTGACTTCAGTGGAAGCTATGCACACAGCCTCCCACACAGTTCTCTGAATACATACCCCCTCGAGTCC
Source organism: Dicaeum eximium (assembly GCA_013396995.1). Lineage (NCBI taxonomy): Eukaryota > Metazoa > Chordata > Aves > Passeriformes > Dicaeidae > Dicaeum > Dicaeum eximium. Next base: position 262,097 of record VWZP01001998.1, read on the forward strand.
ACTTTTTAAATTGGTTTCCTGGACGGTTCTCCTCACAAATAATTTTTTCCTGCAGTTAATGCTAACTAATTTGCTGTGGAAAATGTCTATGATCTAACCTTCTCCATGCCTTTCTTTCCAGATGTGTGAGTGATCCAAAAGAGTGGTTTGCAGTGCATATGCCATGGACCATCCAACAGCTGGATTCTGCTCTCTGACAGGGCAGGTGAGCATCATTCATGGGCTCACTTCTGTGCTAAAGTACAGGCTTGGAATTCAGAGAGAGCATGTTTGAGGTCACTCTGCATATTGTGCACCAAGTTCCCTTAAGAAAAACTTCTGAAAATTTGAAGGGTTTTTTTTTTTCCCCCAGTGGAACTTACAGGAAAGCCCTACATATTCACTAAGGAAAACCCTTCCTTATGTATTGGAACTGCCTTTCTTGCCATGGCCATGCATCTACAAGCATGTTAGAGGCAGGAGGGATTTGTGTGGATTACTGTTGTCAGAAATACATTTTACAAGATCTGGGTCACTCAAGCAGAAAACTAGGGCACAACAAAAGGCAAAATAATCCCATCTTGTCACCTGAGTTTTCATTTGTGTATCCACTTTCCCCATTTTGTCACTGCATTAGAAGAGTGAAGATCTACTCTGATCCAGCTCAAGTTTTCACACAATTATACTCTTTACCTGTTTTCATAAACTTGTTCTTGCCCTCCCTCACCCTTGACTAGCTGAAAGGCCATGGAAACACAAGCACTGGATGCAGCTAAACTCTGATCCAAACAAGATCAGACCTTTTCCCTGTAAAAGTGTCTGTGTAACATTCTGACAGGAGTTCAGGTCAGCAATCAGACCAACCCCCAGAAATGAGGGGTTGTGAAATGAGAACTGCTCCGTGGCTCCTCTCATCCAGGCCAGGGAGCACAGGGGTGGTGGCCCATCCACGTGAGAGCTGGGGCTTTAGTAGCCAATTCCTCAGTCAGGCTTTTAGGCCAGTCTCCTTTTGGAATTCTGAGACAAAACAGGGAAGATTTAGGGCTTTGCTGTACCCGCTTTAAAATTTCTACAGTTTCCAATGCCAGCAGGCAAAAAGTGCCTGTAAATAGATTCTTTTCTTTCTACCTTTTGCATTGTTCCTGTTCCAATAACAACCAGGAGAGATTTACCAGGAAAGCACATAGGCTTAATACATTTTTCATAAGATAAAATAGGTTTATCATGCTTTTGGGGATAATGATGAATCTTCTTCTTGATGTGTAGTGATGACATTCCACTTGCACACATGCAATCACCAGAGATAAAGGACAAGCCTCCTTGTAACTCCCCAAAAATCCTGAGAAATGCACCTTGGCTTGGCAGGCTTGCTGCACAGTGTCGAGCAGTTTGAGTCTAATGTACCCATATGAATCCTACGTAATTCCTTACCCATAAATAAGCAAGGATTGCATGATCTCCTGGACCACAGAAGGGCTCCTCACATGCACAAGTGCTCAGTCTGGACAGCCCTGATCACAGGGAGGCTCTGGTGTTTTTTGAATACCAAACCTACAGAACCAGCAAAACCACAACAACACAGACTCTGCAGAGAAGGGGGGAAGAAGAAGGCAAGAGCAGGAGCAGAGCCACTGCCAGAGGATGGGAGGATGTGCGGGCTCATCTCATGGGACAGCCAGGACAGAGTTACTGACAGCTACGGGAAGGATACACAGGTCCAAGTGATTGCTGGGAGGAATTGGCATCAGTATAAAAACTTGACCAACCTTTGGGATTTTTGAGCATGAAAGATCCAGAGAAGCTGTTCTTCAAAAGGCCTCTTCTCAAGCAGCCTGGATGTTGTGCAATGGCTACAGGAAGTTCCTCACAGGACAGAGTAGATTTGTTAATATCTGAAACATCAGATCATGAAATAAGATACAGAAAATTATATCCACATTAATGAAATGCAGCTGACATCTACTGATTTTGGATTTTATTTTTGTATTGTGCTTACTCTTACATCAGGACTCCATAGGGCTAAGCAGATCCAGAACTCTCAGCTTTTCTCAGTTTTAGAGGCTTGTTATTGGCACAAGAAGGAAAACTTTAAATAAATATATCACAATCACGATGACTGCATTTGAGTTGCTCAGATAATGATAAGATGACATGGGGTAAATACTTGGAGTTAAGAGCAGCTCTAACAACAATTGATTCTAACTTATATTTAATCCATTTAAGAGATGTTTTTATCAGACAAAGATCAATCCACTGGGACCATTAATAGTTACACTTATAAAAAAAGTCAGCAGCCAGAGACAAACAGAGACAGCCGTAACAGTCTTATGGTCAAAAATCACCAGTAAATTTAGAACACACTCACATGAACGTTTTGCTCTGTGTGTTATTATTTAAACAGCATTGTAGTAAGAGCATATGCATGCATAATCAAAACCATGCCCTAGGATCTAATGAAAACACTGGGAACAAAAGAGCTCAGGAGAATGTCTGGCTCATCCTAGGTGATTTTAGCAGATGAAGAGGAAAGGGAGCACAAAGGCAAGTTGCCTGACAGGCAATGGTCTGATTTGTCAGAGCCTAGGTGGGATTACATGGAACAATCCGCAGTGGAACATGCAGTGTCTGTTAAGTACCGAGAGAGGAATGCTGCCCTGGGTGCGCTATTAACACCCTGCAAGGATTTTGTTGATGTTAGCTGGAGCTATCCCCGGGCCAGCAGACGGCCCCGGGCACTGCTGGATGTGAGCACCGTACCAGCTGCCTCCTGAGCCGGGGGAGGCTCACAGAACTGGAGCCACAGTCACAGTCACAGAGTCACAGTCAGAGTCACAGTCACAAAATCACAGTCACAGAGTCACACAGTCACAGTCACAGAGTCACACAGTCACACAGTCACAGAGTCACAGTCACAAAGTCACAGAATCACAGAATCACAGTCACAGTCTCACAGAGTCACAGTCACAGTCACAATCACAGAGTCACAGATTCATAGAATCACAGAATTGCAGAACCACTGAGTCACTGAACCACAGAATCCCAGAGTCATAGAACCACAGAACTGCAGAATCCCAGAATCATCACAGAATCACAGAGTCACNAGTCACAGAGTCAGAGAGTCACAGAATCACAGTCACAGAGTCACAGTCACAGAGTCACAGAGTCACAGTCACAAAGTCACAGAATCACAGAATCACAGTCACAGTCTCACAGAGTCACAGTCACAGTCACAATCACAGAGTCACAGATTCATAGAATCACAGAATTGCAGAACCACTGAGTCACTGAACCACAGAATCCCAGAGTCATAGAACCACAGAACTGCAGAATCCCAGAATCATCACAGAATCACAGAGTCACAGAACCACAGGAATCAGTCCCAGAATCATAGAACCTCAGAATCAGAGAACGACAGAATATCCTCAGCTGGAAGGGTGAAGCCATAAGGATCACCAAGCCCAGCTCCTGGCCCTGCAGAGCATCATCCCTAAGAGTCACACTCTGTTCCTGAGAGTGTTGTCCAAATGCTCCTTGAGCCCTCCCAGGCTTAGTGCTGCGACCATTTTCCTGAGGAAGCTCGTCTCAGGGCAGGCGTCCATCTCAAAAAAAATATCTGGGCTAATAGTAATTAGCCCAGAAATCAGATGTTGATCTCACACTGGGGACTCATCCCTCATTTCACCAATATTTACCCTTCTGCCACTAGGCAGGGCTATCAAGAATGAGGAAGGTCACAGCAGATCAGACACATAAGCTATGTCCAAGCAAAACTGCACACTGAAGGCATTTCCAGGCTGGGAAATTTATGTGTAAATTTCTCCTGATACAGTAGACAATAAATTCCTTTGTGAGGATCTTCCTTAAACACGCAGACTTCTGGTTTTTTGATACTGTTGTGGGGCATTGAGAAGCAGGGCAAGGGAGGCTCTAGGGCAATATTCAAGGGCCCTTAGTCATGCAAGCCCTCTCTTGGGTTCACTGATAGTATTAACTTCATGAAAAATGCCCCCAAGGACCCTCCCAGTTTGACAGCATTTGATTAATTTTCAGCACAATTTCTCTTCCAGTCTACAGTGATCTGCCTTTTCTTTGCCTACAGAGCTGTCTCAGTCTTAGCCTCTGATGCTCTCTCCTTTCAGCCCCGTCCTCCAGGACTGTCCCATCAGCCCTCAGTAGAGTACAGATTTATAAGCTGTACATATAAGGTGAGCAGGCTTATAACTTCAGAGCTTCTGGCACAAGGTACAAAGTAAGAGCAACAAAAACACTGACATATGCAGCTGTTTCTTTAAATAAGGGAAGGCCAAGCAAGGTGACTGCTGCCAGCCAAGTCTGAATGTATAAAGAGAGCCACTTCCAGAAAGAGGGCTCACAAAGTTCTTGAAAGTGGGACCACCTCAGAGATGAAGTTAGGCCATTCCCCTCCCCCAGTCTTCCCTGACCTCCTTCAAGCTTCAGCAAATCAGTTTTTCCAAGCCTCTCACCCCCTCCCTCCCCTTGAGCAGTCTGATTTTTCTATGTGGACATTTTGGCAGACCTGAGAACAGTTTTACTCATTCATGTAATAGTCACAAATAATGGTTCTGTTTCACCAGTTAATTATTTCACCAGTCTCACAGATGCGTGCCTTTCCTTCATGTTCAGTGGGGAGGAATCCAGTGCCCACACAATCAACAATAAAAATCTGATTAAAAGACTAATGTGTTCTGATTTCTACCCTTCAATGTATTTTGGTCTGTGGTTGTTTAAAAAGTGAAAAAATTAGCCCAGTTTTTTAGAGGGACACAGCATGAAGGACATAAATGAAGAGAACCACTGGAGGTCACTGTGACAGAAAAGGAGAATGAGTCAGATGAAAGCAGGACTTCCAATGCACCAGCCAGTTTGAGGTGGTGGTGGTGGCTGTGGGGCTGAAAGGGTGAGAGAAGAGACTGTACCTTCAGTCTGACTTTACTGGAATTTGGAGCCACTGGCTGCAGAAGCAAGGCAGGAGATGCAGGCTTGTGTCCACATCAAAAGCTTGACTCCTGACCAGGTTTCCCTCCAAAGAAAATCAAACTTTTATCTCCTGTAAGTGTTTACCACCTTCAGTCTGACTGTGAAGTGTCCTGCCCTGTCAGGGTCTCCCAGCTCCATGCCCTGCTGAATAGGAACTTTTGCAAAAGACAAAGTCACGATATATCTTACGTATATAATACCAATCTGCCTTTAGAAACACTGTTTTTCTCAGCACTGAGGGAACTTTCAGCTAAGACTTTGCCTCTTCCTCAGCTGGCAGAGAGGTCCCAGCACTGTACAGAGCACTTGGGACTCGTTCCTAAAAGGAGAATCACCCATTGGTTACACCGCCGTTGGCTCTCCAGCCTGTTTCCAAGAACTGCATAGCTTGAAATCCTCGTTTGCTTTATTAATGTGTGTGTGGGAGGGAGGAAAGGAAGCGCTGTGGGGGCAAGGGGGACAAGCAAGAAACATCACACCTTTCAAATGTAGGGGGTAATTTTCTGCTTTTTCCACCCTTCCCCCAGCCAGCTGTTAAATCCCATGTTTCTCCAGCCATGCCTGCTGCCTCTTCGACACAGGAATGCACAGCAATCATCACTTGCAATGCCTGAAATCACTTGGCAGGACCTACAGGAGAAGAGGTTTGCAAGTTCATTTGGAATAAGAGCCCAAAAATCTATACAAGTTAGCTTTTTCCTTCCCTTTAGAAGTCCCCCCATCTTTACCCTGCAGCTTCCTTCCCATCCTATAGATTCTCTCTCACTTTTTCACATGCCCTTCATCCACCATGTTGCCCTCCACAAGTTTCTGCTGACTTCCTATTCAGCTCAGAATACCTTACAAAAGAAGAAGAAAAGTGAAATATCTGCTGTCAAATAAAAGAATAAAAAGTAAGCTGCAAATGCTGCATCTTGTGAGTGATGTCCCCTTCAAGGGCAGCTTTTCTTTCTGCCTTGTTTTTTGGGTCTGTCTGCATGTATTTTTGACTAATAACTATGCATACCTGCACATGCACGTACGAGTGTGTGTGGGAGTGAGAGCCAGGGAGCACATAAAGGGTATTTGGGGATTCTTTGGTTTTGGACTCTCACACACAGTTGGGGAAGGCAAGTTATAAACATATAGGTAGGTCCAAGAATGAATACTTTACTATTTGCAGATCCTGATGGCTGCCAACTGCTAGCATTTCAGGGATGCATATTCACATGCAGCTGGCGATACACGTTGGAAGGCACCCAAAATTTCGCCAGTCGGGTTCCAGACTTGAAATATCTCAGCAGACCCACACGTGGATGTTAACACAAAGCAGGGAGTGTTTCTCCTTATTCTACATGCTCGTTAACTAATCAGCAAGCAGAGAATAGGAGGATGGAAATCAGCCCTTTGCTAGAAATCCTTCTCAAGACCTCCCAGTCAACCTTCTACCTCCCCAACCTGGAGAAAGACACAAAAGCTTATTAAACTCAATAAAAACCAACCCACATCCATCCCCCGTTGGGACACCTCACCTTCAGGATACTTTCTAGGCATTTGTGCTAAATGGCTCTTTGCAGCTGGCCTTTTTAGTTGATTTCAGTTTCTTAGGGCCATCTCCCCGCTCCAACATTCCCCAGCTTGTTTACAGCCAATCTCACCAGTGAGCTGGGTGCCAGTTTCATTTAATTTGTTTTTCCAGTGGCAGCAACAATCTGTGTGGAAAGCATAAACAGAGGGAAAGAATCTGGGATCAGCAAATGGTGTGCACAGCTGCACACCATAATTTCTGCTAGTGAAAGTTTTAATTCCGGTCATCAGAAGAAGAGGAGTTGGAAGCAAAAAATATGTGGAGTAGTGGAAGAAATATAGCAAGAGGAAATAGTAAAATCCAAGGCAGCTGGAGAATCTTGTAGTCATTATAATTAAGGCCCAACAGGTTACAATTTCTCCAAAAGAAGTCAAAGTCAGAAAGCAGCCAACAGGTCTTCAGGAGGAATTGCTCAAAGATGTGATTCTAAAATATATAGTAGAAGGAACAGGAAAATTTGTTCGTTTTTCTTGCAGATAAGAATGTTTCACCCAGAAAGAAAATGACGGGGAAAGAGGTCGTAAGAGAAAGAAAATTACATCAATTTTAAAAAACAAA
>VWZP01001999.1:7615-39479 GCA_013396995.1 Dicaeum eximium
ACTCAGGAGGAAGAGCAAGACTTGCATGTGGGGAGACTGAGGATGTAAAAGATCCGGGGTTCCTTTGCTGGGGGTCCTGCTCAGAGGCACCGGCTCAAGCTGTTTCTGTGTTACTGCGCCATGAATAAATGGCTTTAGGGACTGAGACATCTGAGACACCGCTAGGGGAAACCTGGGGTCAAACCTGCAAGGAACCTGGTCTGACTGCATGTGAGCGTGGGCTGTGTGAGGGGTCAAGCAGGGCACCTGTCAGCTCACTGGAGTCACCCACTGTGAAGGGGCTTCACTCCCAACAGTGAAAGTCTCTGATGCTGGGAGTAATCTATACCACTGCCAGAGAGTCTCAAGAGTGGCCAGACTGGGAAGTTTCTTTAACAGCAAACAACCTCTACTGCTCTCCCCTAGCCAACCCACCCTGCCATGTCACCTCAGAAGGCTATTTGTAAAGTCCTGTCTACTCCCAATGGCCATCCTGACTACTTGGTGAATCCATCCTGACTATTCCTCATGACCATTTCTTCTACATGTTTGGTGATGATCTTCTGAGTGATCTGTTCCACCACCTCTCCAGGGATGATGGTGAGGCTGACTGGTAAGTAGTTTCCTGGTTCCTCCTTGTTGCCCTTTTGGAAGATGGATGTAACACTGCTTCCATCTAGTCATCAGGCACCTCCTGTTCTCCATTTCTCAAGGATAATGGAGAATGGCTTAGCTTAACAATATCTGCCAGCTCGCTTGGCATCCATGGGAGCATCCTGTTGGAGCCCATGGACTTATGGGTGTTAAATCTGTCCAGCTGACCTCTAACTGAACTCTCTATGTCCAGGGGCAAGTCCTCCTTTCTCACCTCTGAGGTCTGGGATTCCTGAAGGACAGCCTCAGCAGTAAAGACTAAGGCAAAGGACGCATTCGCTAGTTCCACCTTCACTGCGTCTTCCACCACCACGACCCTGTCTGCTTCAACACAGCCCCATGCTTTCCATAATCTTCCTTTTCCTGCTGATGTATCATTGACATCCGTTGCCAGACTCAATTCCAAGTGGGCGGTGGCCTGCCTCATCACATCCCTGCATACCACCTGTTTTCATGGAAGTCCTCCATTACTAGTTCATTTTTATCAATCCATTTCAATAATTTATAATATTTATATAATTTTATCAATCCATTTCAATAATTTATGTAACTAAACACTGCAATACTGGTTGAACAGTTGACACTTCTATTGGAAATGGGGTAAGGGGATAGGCATGCTGGAATGCAGGATAGTTCTATCAAAACCTTAATGAACTCACAGAAGTTTCAATGACCTATGACACCTTTCTAAATAGCCAAATTCGTTCAGAGTAAACACAAAACTTCAAACTACCTTTGTGAATTCTCAAAATTTAGCTTCAGATTAATCAAAATCTAACTGCAGATTTCAGTTAATGCACTCTAAGGCTTTTTTTTTTAAACCGCTCCACATTACAGCAGAAAGTCAGAAGAACATAATTTCTTGTACTTGAAGATGTTTGACAGAACTCTAGAACTAGAGGACCCACGTTTCCTTTATTTTTAATGTCACATCCTCTATGAGAAACAAGCATACAAATAATTTGTTTCCCTCCACTTCCACAGCACAGTTCAAGTACTCAGAGGTTATTCATGGTAGTATAGCCAGTGACAGAATGAACAAAATCTTGATGCATAAAGAAAATAGACACTTACCCTTCAATTTATGTAGTAAGTCTAATGGGACTTCATGTACCATCCATCTGTTGACAGGATACCAGCAAAGATGACAGGGAATGTTTGCTTTCATTAGGAGAGTTTGGCAATGGCATCTTGGTAAATTCTTCATCTATGGAAGGATCATCCTCATTTCCCTCTCCTTCTTCTGGTATCGTATATAGTTCACCTCTATAACTTTCAGATTTGTTTCCATTATGTGTTTGATGCAGCTCCTCTTCACTCTTAGATGCAGTCTTTTTTAACACTTCATGTGAGTTGGACGGGGACTGTACATCTAGGTCTGATTTTTTAATATCCTCATTTTCTGAGCCATCTGTTATATTTTCACTGTCCATTGTAAACAAAACAGAGTCTGAGCTCGCAAATGGGCTGAGATCCATATCATCAAATTCTGGAAGTGTTTCAGCCAATATTCCCATGTCAGTAGTTTCATGACCAACAGAATTTAAGGCAGATACATTCCAGCACAGCGTCTCATCCATTAGAAAACTGAGATTGTGGTCTGAAAGTAGTGTATTTGTTCTACTACCACTTTTCAAACAAGTATCTGGAATATTCATGCTCTTCTCTACATTTTGCAAAGTCTGACTTAGATCTTCCACAGAACTTCCACTCAAAGCAGAACAATCTAGCTCCTCTGATTCAGTTCTCTCACTTCCTTGAATTCCTGATGGTTTTGAATCTGAAGATTCAAATGTATGACTTACACTCACCTGCTCCCGAGAACTAGATTCTGTAGAATGTAATTGAGACTTCTTTTCTGATACAGGAGGACCCAAGTCAGATACAGCAGATGCAGGTTCAGAGCACACAAAGCTAGAGTCCATCTCCTCCTTCGTACTGGGTGTATTATTCAATGAAGACTCTTCTGTCACCACTTCAGCTGACAACAGCTCTATGTCTAAGGAGCCCTCAGTCTGAATAGCTTTTCTCCATGAACTTCTAATTTCAGTAACTAAATGGAACAAACCAAGGTAAAATTTTAGTACTTTCAATCAGTCTGTTTTAATTCTGTCCCCTCAATGACATAAGCAATCCAAGAGGGAATATGTATAGCTGCTTTATATTGTTTATGTTTCCTCAACACAAAGGGGATTCTATCTAAGAAAAAAATCTCAAATTCAAAGTATTCACATCTTACTAGGTCTACTGTGTTGTGTGACCCATTACAAAAACGTAGAACATCATTGAAATAATTATCTTTTTCTTCTTGTGTGACACGTCAATTAATTAACAAAATTTTTTATCAACAAGCATTATAAAAAGAGTTTCAAACTCACGCAGATTTTCTGGAGTTCGGGGTATTTGTTTCCTTGTTAAAAATGGGTTAAAAGACAGTGAGCTGATGAGATCATCTAATGCCATTCCTTTTTCTTCTCCACTGTAAGGTGACTCAGACATCACTGACTTTGCAATCTAGAGGATGTTAGAGAACAGCAAATTCTGAGAAAGCAAAATTATAACCTCTTCATTTCTGTCAGTTATGGTTCAAAATAAATCTCATTCTCCAAATCTCTGGACAATTTGGAATACCCTAACTTTTCTGTTATTTACTACTTAGGTTCACAATGACCATAGTATCCTACAAGCACAAAATGAAGATAAGGACTGAAATGAGATTAAATTCTCAGTTCACTCATAATCTGTGAATCCACCTTTCAAGTAAGAAAGTATGCCCAGATAGAACATATTTAAGACATTAGCCAAGAACTGCATAAGCTTGATGACTAGAGATATATTAATATAAATCAAAAATTTTAGCAGATGGAAAATAACTATCAATTCAGTGCAAAATACAATTTACTTTCCAAAACAAAATGTGGCACATTTTACAGTAACTCCCGTGAAGGAATTCCTCAGTCAAATATTAAATAAAATACCTAAAAGGAAAAATGCTTACATTCCTGCTTAAAAATACCAAGTCCCTGTTAAATACTTAACCTGTATAAGTGAAGAATTCAACAGTTTTTTGTTTCTGAATATATGCAGTGTACTTCACAGACTTAAGTGTAATCATACCATGATTCTACTGAACATACTATTCACTTCACCATGATTTTTAAGTATGATACCTGCACAAAATCCATGCTTTCACTGTGTACTTTATCAGTCCACTCCAAAACTCCGTGACTCTGGTAACTCTCCAGCAGAAAAAGGTAACTTTTGATGTATGGGGATTACAAGAGACATCTTTTGTTATAATTAGTGATTTGTTCCCCAAACTTAAGTGATCATTTACTTAAAAATAAACAAAAAAAACTGCATCCTAACCTCTTCTGCTAGTTCATCTCTGGCTTTCTCAAGAAGGTCATCTTTTTTCACAGGAGACTTTGGCTGGGTAACATTTTCACCTGCATTCTCCTCCATTTCTGGAGTGGGGATTTCTTCCTTTCCATTTTTTAAGTTTTTTGGAGGCACAGGTTTTTCATTTCCTACAGAAGTATGCAAGTTCTACAAGAATACACAGGAATTATTAGTAGTTTTAAAAGCAAGAAAGTATATTAGGATAAACTACTGTAAAAATTGTGAACTGCAATAACCCCAGTGTTTAGTCAACAAAAATATTTCAGTCTTGAATTCTAACTAAATAGAAAATATTTTTACAACTGTATTCAAAGTAGGACGCAAGTAGTGACTAGGGTAGTTGTTGCATACAACACAGATGACTCATTTGCAGCCACCTTGATCACAGTACAGTGAACAGTTGTGCAATGGACAATTGTACATCCAATTTGCTTTTACACCACATTTTAACCCTTAAATTTCATTTACAACTTAGAGAAACAAGGTCTGACCACTGCTCACATCAAAGACTATTTCAGCAAACAGGGAAATTCACTGTATACAGGAAGTCAGATACAAGGGCACCTACTTCCTACTGTTCTTTCCTAAAGCTTAACGAAGTCTGAGAGTTAGCTTTTACAATTTTGCCAGACTAACTCAAATGTGTGAAAATATTGCTCAAAAAACAACAAAAAACCACCCCAAAAACCTCACAAAATAAACCAAAGCCCCCCAAAACCCTTTTCCACACAGTCTAAATTTCAACCAATACAAAAAGGACATGTCGTCAGTTTAACTTATTTCAAAGATATATACATTTTCAATCAACAGGTCTCCGTTTTCAGATGCCTCTGACGACGACAGCACTGATGAGCTCCTGAAGGAAGAAGAGATGAGAAGGAAGAGAGACAAAAAAACCCCAACAATTTTAGAGACAAATTAAACAATTGGAACGCAACTCTTAGAAGGCTGTTATATACTGTGTGCTCCGTATCTGTCCGTTACGATTTCCCTCAATTCGTCCCGGTCATCAGAAAGCAGTTTTACTATAGGGAGAACAGTGTGACAATTAGAGCAGCTTTAGCCCTAGCTGTGTATCAGCCTCCCAAAAATAGTAAATTAATAAACTCTGCTATTGATTAGCACACAGAAAAAGAAGGGATTTTTCAATACACTTGTAAACAAGTCTTCTGCATTCTACTAAAAAAATAACTGCAAAGTCTTCTGCAGACTTGACAACATTATTTTTCCTATGCAGTCTTTGTCTGAACCATTTCTGGTATCCACAGGTCTGTTCCAAAATAAACTTCTTGATATTTAACAATCAGCTGGCTACCAAAAACTTCAGCCTCATCATTTCTAGTAAGTTTCATGTTAATTGCATAGCTCTCAAAACTCCGCAGTCCTCACTTGCTAGGAAAAGCACACCTTAAAATGTTTTTGATGTTACCTGTCTGTAGCCTCAGAAGCAGACAAACTTCCATGCTGTATGAAGTCAGTGAAAAAACCCAAGATTTAATTGTCAACTACTCTGACAGCGTCTGAGACTTACATGCAACTACATCTACTGATGTCCAAGAATGGATAACATTCATTTGCTAACTCTCTTGATCTCTTAGTACGTTACGTTCAAGCATTTTTAGGAGTCGTATTATGAAAGACAGCATTATTCAAAAGGTCATGAAATATTCCTGGACTAAGCAAATGACAAAAGGTAAAAAACTTTCTAGGATACCATTGTTCTGTGTTTAACCCTTTGCTGGTACTGTGGGAAGAGTAGCTACAGAACAATGTAACTCTCAAGAAGAGTAATGAAAAAAGTCTTGTAGAGAAGGTTTAGCCTGAGAAACAGAAGTTTCTGTTCTCTCCATCTGTCTCTTGAATCTTCAAATACAGTCAAAAAGCAAGAAAAAAACCTTGCAATTTGACTGCTAGTCCTGTCATCATCTCGAGAAAGTAGCAGTTATTTTAGGACTATCTTGCTAAATCAAGTAGTTGTGATATAAGGAGTGGGCTGCTACTGAAATATTTCACTAAGACTCAAGTGATGCAGACTATTCAAGTCCAATAAGTAAACTTCTAATTTTTCTACTGTTTTTTTAATCAAATTCTTATTAAGCATACCATCTTGAGGCTACTGATGTTGTATCCACACATAATGTTGAAGCCCCGTCATTTTCCCCATGGCATTCTTCATGATGATTGTCATAATTATCTAGAAAAGCAACCCAAAAGTTTTAGTATTGCTTCCATTTTCTTCACTTAGGCTTCCCATGTGACACAGCTCACTTACACTACTTCTGTAGACTACACACTGGATGGATTTTATTAACACTTCAAGAAAAATAGATTAATACATAAGCAGGATAGTACTATCAATCCTTTTGCTCAATCAGTACCTGTAGTCACAGATGCCACTAGCTGCCAGCACCTCTTTCTGTTGTTATTGAACACACGTTCAAGAAGCATTATTCTATCTGCTACCCTGCACATATCAATCAGACTTTTAACCTTCCTCCAAACTACAATCCCAGCCACATTATCATTATCCCCTCCTCTCCATATACACCTCAGCTGTGTGGTACATCAATTCCACAAAGCACAATTCCACTCACCTTACCCCACCTGCAATAATCAAAAAATGGATCTCTGTGGATATACTCATCCCTCTTGCTGCTTCAGTCCAAGCAAGGTGAAGTTTTGCCTAAGTAAATGCTACAGTTTTGAAGTATGTGTTTTGAACATTATTGGAGGTACATGTACCTCAGTCATGGACTGTCTAGAACAACGTACTAACTGTGGCACATCCTGAATACACAGCCAAAGTTTAACCCCAACAGCTCTCTACTAATCCTAAATTTCAGCTTCTGCAAGGACAAATGGCATTTCCTGTCACATTCAACTCAATAATACATCAAAAATCCAAGCTCACTTCCAGTAGTTAGGTGAGTCCAGCATTTTGCTTTTGGATTTGACCCTATTAACAGACAGAAATTAAGTTTTCTTAGTGGCTGTATTATCAGATAATGCATCTCAACCACAGAGTAGAGAGAATGTCACAGACATCAATTTGTCTCAAGCTTTCTGGTTCTACCAGCTCATAGCATTAAAGTACTCATTGTGCTTCACAGTGCTTCAATCTTTCAAAATTTTAAGGCAAACTATGTTCCAAATCCAATTCTGTAGCCTTTCCTCTGCAGCTTCTAGCCTTATACCCACATACACTCAAGATGGCTGGAGCAGTACTTTCACCTTTGTAACCAAAAGGATCTTCCCGCCATTGTTTTGAGTCTTGAAATTCCAATACACCTCTGCTATGCCATTTTTCCTAAAAGGGATTGCAAATGACATGATTCAAGCAGTCTTCTTCCTTGCTTTGTAGCTTTTAACTTGTAACTCTGTACTAGTGACAGTCAGGACTTGGTCAATAAGTAAAATGACATCACCCAGTAAAATACCATCAGATCATCAGCCAATTAGAATGTGCAACAACTGTGCTGACCAAAATGAGCTCTGATCAACACTGTTAACCTAATGACTGAATGCAACCAACACAAATCAAGTGAGGTCCTGACCAAATGGCACAGTTACTAAGGAATAAAGTATTTCAGAGTACACCAGGGAAAGATAGTTACCTGGGAAGACACCTTCAATTTCTCTTCCTAGATGGTCAATGGGAAAAGCTTTACCTTCTTTCTCTATTACTCCTCCAACCCAAACTAATGTTTACTGTTAGACTGAATGTCTAACAGTAGAATCCACGAATAAACCTTTGTACATGGACATCTGTCTCAACATCCTTTGTGCAAGAACAAAATATCAAACAGCTCAGCACTGGGTTTTTGCCAAGCTTCAGAGACCACAAAGTTGAAAAATGCAAGGCAGTTTTGGCAAGAAGTCATTCAGAACCAATTACCACAGACTATCAAAGACCATCTGCAAATGCAAGAAGGGGGCCTTTTTGACTCCAGGAAACTTTCAGCAGTTGTGGTGGTGGGGAGAAGGAAAAGAAGTTTCTCCTGTTCACTCACCTGAAAATGATTGACGAAAGACACTGTCTTCATCTTCATCCGAAGAACTAGAAGATTGGAGTGATGAAACTGGTTCCTTTCAAAAGGAAAAATTACATAAGCAGGCAGAAAATGTCAGTTTATCAACAGCAATTAACAGACAGTTATTTACAACAGCGTTTCTGCAAACCAGCTGTCACACTCAACATGAAGTTCCTCCTCTCTCTGCTGGGTAGCTACATAAGGGTATAACCTCTGTCAGTGTGAGCGTCAAAATGGAAATCACTGTTCCTTCAACAAATACATCACTTTAAAGGGGAAAATGGAAATCAGCAAATACTCAGACTGAACACACAAAATGCTCAGCTTCCACAAAGGGACAGACAGAAACAGAACAATAACTAATCTGCTCACTCTTATGCTGATCTACCATCTCAACATCTCCATGTCAAATACATCAGATATCAAAGTCAAATGTATTCTCTTCAAGAAATGCTACTTCTTAAAGCAGAATCAGGTATAGTGCACTACATGAGTGCCCTAACCTTACATATAAAACTGAAGTGTTGCAACAGAACACACTAGTTTAGACCTACATCCTCTCTCACCTTTACCCTTTCTCTTTCCCAATATCAGATAAAATGAACACCACTTACTAGATAATCTTTCAAGATTAAATTAAAAGGACACTGGCCAAGAATCGTTTCCCACTTTGACTGCCAGATTTCCTCTTTTCTGGAAATAGACTGATGCTTTGGCTCACAATGCTGTTGCCTTCTTCTTAGCCTGTAACATATAAACATGAAGAAAATGAGGACACCTGTTGGTAGAGATAACACGTCTACATAAAGAGGGAACGTATTATATGTTCTCCCTTATCCTGACAAACCTTTGATATGTATCAGTTTATTCATGCATACACTAAGAACTGAAATTCACAACCAAAAAAGCTGCTGCTTGATAGTCTTCTCATGTTTCTTACAGCAGAATTGGAAGAACTACACTTAAACGTATATACAGTAAACATTTTAAATTTCCCTAAACCAGTCACAGATGGAAGTTTAAAATATCTCAGAACTTATTAATGCAACAAGACAATAAAAAGCAAAAATCAGATCAACAAGCAAATGAGATCCCCCAGAATAAAGACTAAAATATTAATGAAACAAAGGCAGAAAGATGAAGTTAACTAGAGAACAATCTCAATAAAAGTCATATAAATATTTAAAACAAACAATTTTTCCCAGATGCTCAAGAAAAAGACTGAACCAACATGTTTCTGATGGGATATTTTTCTACAAAAGACTCCAGTACACATGATCCTACCATTTAAGAACAAGCAATTAGAGAAAATCTCCCAACAATTACCCTTCTGTGTCCAACTGCTGCAGTGCACTTTTGTAGGATGTAACTATGTCCTCAATTCTGTGAAGTTCTTTTAATTCACATGGACAACATTCATCTCTCAATGTCATCAGGGCTTCATTTAGCAACTGAATAACTGTTAGGAAATTCAGATTTCCACCTTCATATAAGTTTCCTGTACAAAACTTGAAGTAGAGCAAGCAATTAGAAAACCAATTAATGAACAGTACCAATATCAAAAAGTGATGTCTTCTGGAGTCAGAGCCAGGACACTGTATACGTTATAATTAGATTCAAGTCCTGATAGTTTCATTTCTAAAAAAAATACATTCTAGGTTAAAGCAATACAAGCCAAGGAAACTCCAACAATGAGGCATTCTGTCTGACCACTGCCCCAAAATATACAGGGCAAACAACACTGATGCCATAACTGAACAACACCATATACTACAGAATGGAAACAAACCAATTAGTTGAAGCACCTGTTACACCAGTCAACATAATTTTAATGTCTAAACAACAAAGAAGTCATGTACTATAATTAGGCAGACTTACCAAGGTATTTACTAAACTGAAAAAGTAAATGGATTAGACATAACAAATACAAAACAGCACTGTAATAGTAAGAAATCTCTGCATATTAATTATACATCTTTCAGGCATCCTTCCACAATCATCTCTAATAATCCATGAAGTACTTGTTTAATTTTTTAAGGTATTTAATTGCATCCCTGGGGAGTAAATGAAAGCAATTTAGCAAGAAGGGAAAAAACCACTTACTCCATATATGTTACTTTCAACTCTGTAAGTCAACAAGCGTGGAACACTCAAAACGACATCAGTTCCATCTAGAATACATGGATTAACACAGTCTTCAAGTACAGAATCCACAACTTCCTTTTCCTTTTTCAGAGATGTAAGCATTTCCACTATAAGTGTCCACATACTGCGGACCTTAATAGGAAAGGAGAAAAACATTGTGTTAAAATGTTTGCTGTAATATCTATAATGACAGAATATCAAAACCGCATGAAGGCAGATGAAAAGTGCTAGCATAATCACAGGTAGACAAGTGCAAATAACAGTATCTGACAGTAGATGTTGCAAAAATGTTAGAATTCAAGACATTGCCTCAGCAGGAACAAAATGCTCACCTTCTGAATTTTCTCAGTTGTGTCAGTTTTGTTTTGGTCATTTTGTTTCATCCTATATGCACATGCAAAACAAAAGTTCAAGGGGACTACAGTGAAATTATAGTTCTTATTTCATAAAACTGAGCATCTAATCTATTTCATACATCCTAACTTAGTCAAAAGGAAAAGCACTTACCTGCAAAACCGCTCCTGCCAAACTGCATACTGAGAGTATGTCGACTTCATTTCTCTAGTTAAAACCCTAGGAAAAAATTCAACAGCTAGTACAGGCTTATCAGAATTGCTTACAATCACTAAGCGATTGTGTCTGTTCCTTCCAAATCTACATACTGAGGGAGTTGGTTCTTATACCCAGCAGCAAAAAGTAAGTTACTGTAAGTATCTATTATCAATGGGAACTACAAATATATTCAGCAATTCTCCAGTACCCAAACCCCTCTCTTTCAAAAGACCAGAGAACAAAATACTGGAGTACAAACAGCTGGACCACAGAAACTCTTTTTGTCAAAGTGCTTTTATTGACATTTTAAGCATGTAAAAATGTAGCAGTCTGATTTTCAGAAACACTGGGTGCCTGAATCATGCTGCATTCAAAAAGATCTGCAGAGCTCTGATGCACTGTCAAGAATGAAAAAAAAACCCCAAACTATAAAGAATTACATTTTTGAAGGGTATCACTCAAACAGTAAACAGTAGTAATATTTCCCAAACAATGTCACAGGAGACACAGAAATTACAGAAATCTGAAAAGTTTAGGAGACTTTGACCTCTGGAAATTGTAATTTTGAGCCTTCCACTAGAAGCAGAGCCTTAATTATGCTACTCATGGTCTGGTCAAACTAAGTCTTGACTATTTCCAGGAATTGAGATTCTGCTTCTGAGAGCAACTTTTTTCAGTTTAATTGTTCTCACAAGAGATTTTTTTTTTAAATCTCCAGACAGAGTTTTCCCTTAAACACCTATTGTCTTGTCCTGTCAGGACACGTCTTTGTGAAGAATACCGCCATGTTCTCTACAACTGCTTTATAGACACTGAAACTCTGATTAAACCCCTAGCGTTGCCTTTTTCAAGCTGAACAAACCAAATTTCTACAGCTTTTACTCGCACATTTCACCCTCTGAAACCCTCTAATCCACTGCAGTCCTCTGCTAGTATCTCTCCCATCTTTCACTCTCTACCTTCAAGTGGGCTGATCAAAACTGAACATAGTATTCCACATGTGGCATTAGAATTGCCAGCTCCAGCCAACAACTAAGTACCACACAGCTGCCCACTCACTTCCAACCTCCCCAGCCCCAGTAGAATAGGAAGAATCTAAAAAATGGTAAAATTTAGGGGCTGAGATAGCAACAGTTTAATAACTGAAATAAGAATACTGTAACACAGATGTAACAGAGAAAGAGAGAAAAGAGTAGAACAGCAGAAAAATGAGCGATGCCTAATACAATTGCCCATCATCCCTTGATCACTGCCCATTCCCATACAACATGGTATGCTGCTGGTCCTGATCACCAGGACACTCTGCTGATGCATGCTCAGCTTGTGGCCCCACACTACTCCTGATGCTTCTTAGCAGAGCTACTCCACAAAAGAGCTAAAACCCACAAATCTGTGATGGTGCTGGAGACCATTTTCTCTCTCAGGTGCAGTACCTCACACTGGTCTTTGTTAAACCCACACAATTTTTGCTGTGCAAGTCTCCAGACTCAGCAAGATCTCTCTGTGAAATGCCTCTCCATTGCAGTGTACCTCATCCTTCCTCATCCTTCCTCAGTTTGACATTATCTGCAAGTCTGGTGGGTTTGAACTCAAGCCTGTCATCCATATTCCTTAAGAAGACACAGCACCAGCCTCATAGGAACTCCACTCAGACTAGTTACTTGAATAACTTTGAGGCACTATCCCCGTTTGGACTCACCCCTTTAACTAGTCTTCTGTCTTTCCAAATACATCAGATCTGTTCTGAAACAACATCAGGTAAGTATCCCTGTACTCTTGGATGAAAGCAATGAAACCTTTGCTCTACCCTCTTCCGCTATCAGTGTTTTGTTGCTTCTTTCACCATTGCTTCTTGGCACAGAGACTGGGCTACTGATCTTACCCACGCAGCCTAAGACAAGGTACATATTGGTATTCCAACCTGTGAGACTTGCAACTTACCATTTTGTTCAAAAGCAGATCCAAATCTGCCATTTCCTTACACTTCCTAATAACATACTACGGAATTCTTTATTCAAACTCTTAGTAGGCTCTTGGAGCTTTAGCTGAACTTTGGTCTTCCCAGCTACATCACTGCACACCTGAGAAAAACTTCTGTATTTGTGTCTTAAGAGTCAGTTTCCTTTTCTGTAGTCCATATGTTGCTACACTGTCTTAATCAGGCTGGTTCCTTATTGCACCTGTTTGTTTTTTTGACCTAATGAGAAGGATCACACATGAGCTTCAGCAAGGATCTCTGAAAGTATCCTAACACTCATGAGCCTTCCACAAGATACCTCCACAGGTGCCTAGGCCAGTGGAAATACACTCAAAAGGCCAGTGTAATGAGTTTTCCCCTTGTCTTCCTCATATTCCTTTGCATTTAAAGTTCTACAGCCTTGGCTGCTGTGACTGTAAGAGCCCTGTAACATCTCCAGAGAAGAAGTTTCTTCCATTTATATGCAGTGAGTTGAAGAATACCGCTCCTACTCAGCACACTTAGTGATTCCATCACGAAGTCGTCCTCTAGGTACTCCTGTTTCTCACATTGCTAATGCACCACTGAACTACTTTCCCAGCAAATAGCAGGGTAAGCTGAAGTCCTCTATAAGAATCAAGGTCAGCAGAAGCCCACCACAAGGTGTCCCTGGATGCTAAAACCTCATCCAAAGTTATGAAACATGCTTGGTCCTCTTGTAAGGAGCTATACTACATGCACATATACAATTGACACTGCTTTTACCTACAGTGCAACCCCTCCCCTTTTCTGCCATTTATTAAACAAGTCACAACTGTCCCAGACAGTGCTCCAGTCATGTAAACTATCCCACAAAAATTCTGTAAATTCTGCTGATACATAACTCTATGCTTGCAGAGAAAGTTCCAGCTCTTCACATTTCTCAAGCTGGGAGTGTTTGCCATAAACAAGAACTATAAATAGCATACTTTAGGTGAATTAATTAAGGTTTAAGTAAATAAAATGCATCTCCCAGTCAATAAACAAAATCAAATGTTTCATCTTGAGAATGTTGTGTTTTAGGGTATGACCCTTCAAAAGAAATCATACTGCTATACGTGTAGAATTTCCCGACCATATTAATGCCCAAATAACATAGCATCTCCTAAATTATTCATTTCTTTAGACTATTATGCTTCACAAAACATCTACAAGCAGTAGAACTGCTGATGAAAGAAGGTAAAGGGGGAAAATATGGGAGGTGTTCAACAGAATGAATTCTGTGATGTAAAGCATATATAGACTTTTCAAATAATTTTAAAAACACATACACAAGTCAGCTTTTATGAAAATACTCACTTTCTTTGAATGCATTACTTACTGTGCTTTTTCCCTATATTCCTGAAGAACAAAGTCTTCCCTTTGAAGGATTTGTAGCAGTTTATTGTATGCAACTCTGTGTCTTGCTTTTGCCATGTACATATCCTGAGGTCTCCACATTACAGCTTCAGCAAAAGGTATACCAGTGCCTAAATAAATGTCAGGGTTTGGATTACATAACTTGCTTTTAGCAAAGGGACAACTTCCTAATCTACCTAGCTCAAACTGCAAGAATCACAAATCAAGATGCTCATTTTTCCCTGGACTGAAATATAGCATGCAGTGTACTGCCTCTTTTGCCTTTTCTTCTGTTGTATACATCTTCATTCCCTCACTCTTACTCCCCTTCTATATTCTTTAGGTTACAATAATACAAGATGCCTGAAACAGATCTGTTCTGAGAAAGAAAATAGTGTAGGCGTCCAGTACTTCTGGACCAAACCACTGCTTGTGTGGGTAACGGTGCAGAGCATTGCACAGGTGAACCTTGGAACAAGACCCATAAAGCAAAAGAGATCAAAATCATCGCATTGTTCTATCTGCAGTAGCTCTATGCAAATGCACAGAAGCCCGTGAAAGATTCTGACCTAAGCAGCTAACTAAGAACTACTTAAAGCTCCTGTCATATATTAAAGACTCAACAGATTTACAAATGTAACAAATGAAGCATTTTTGTTGTCCCATACAGCTTACCTACAGAGAGCTTTTTCATCCGCTCAATCATGACGTATCTTGCAAAAGAGTAGATCATTTTAACAAATTTAGCACCACCAGGACAAATCAGTGCGGAAGGCGTAATTCGTGGAAGACCTACTTTCTTCTGCCGCTAGAAAAGTACAATAATTTTAAATGCAAAACTAATCTGAGAAGTAAAGCATAAAGAACAGCTACCACAGACTTGTCTGCATACCAAAATGCTGCAGATTACCCAGTAGCAAGCCTGATGCAAAGCTAAATGACTTTGCCACCACTGTTAACACATACTGTAGTCAGCAGAAGAGAAGAAAGCGTTTTCCCATGTTCCCAACACCCACTTAGTTTTGTACACAAGACAGTTTCTATGCAAAGACTGAAATCAGTGTTGGATAGTTGTTAAAAATTGGTGCACCTACTCATGCCTAACCGGAAAACACATTAAACACATTTTCTTTCATATTTTCTACTGAAGTAATGAATCAGTGTACTTTATTAATATTTAAAAGATATTGCATCATTGGTTTTCACCTTACCCACTATTACTAAAATACTGAAGTGGTGAGGAACATAAAGACAAGATTTTTAGAACAATCATTAAAACAAAGCATAAGAAACCAACATAACAACCAATGATACTTGAAGCAATCAGTTTTGCTTGGTCTTTAAAAAGCTTGCCTTACATTTTAGCCCCTTTCCCATATACAAGTAAATACTATTAATTAAGATTTTCATGCATGTGAATCAGCTTTCACAGTCAGAAACACCTTCCCAGGCAACTTAAGCAAACATCCCTCAAGCCACAGGAAGTTACTCTCACCCAGGGCTAAGGTGCTCTCTAGACTTCTATTTAATCAAATACTGTTAATCAAAAGCAAGCCACAGCAGTTTTAGGACCCAACTAGTTTAGAGAAAAGAAACTAAGTCTCTTGTCTTCTAAATCCCCCAATACCAACATCTTTTCTTCAAGGGAGTCCAAAATAAACTATATGAAAGAATATATAAGGCAAAACTGAATTATTTGGTTAAAAAATTCCTTATTTAAAACTCTGATAAAGCAGTTCCCTCAAAAAAAGTATAATGTCACAGAAACCAGTAAAGTATCAATTTCCACTTTTCATAATACTCACTGAAATTTCTCTTAGCCACAGACAGCAACACTTCCTAAAATTAGGACTTGATAGTTTTCTGAATGTAGATGGCCTTTTCATTTAAAAAGGAAGAGGAAGAAGGAAAAAAAGGAAGCCATGTCAAAACACATTCAACTATTCAGATTCATAATTAACCACTGTAAAAATAAAACTAAGACACAGATTTCTCATTGATGCCAAGCCAGAAAATGAGGGGCATATACTCTAGACCAAGAACAGATAAAGGTTTGCTAAATGACAATGTTTTCTTTCCATAAGTTAATTAGAGATTATTTCAGAGAGAGAGGTTTGTCTGCAGCCCTTTTTAACTAAGGACAAGGGAAGAAGGAAAAAAAAAAGAGGCCAGAACCCTGACCATTTTCATATCACCGGTCTTCCTCCTGCCATGTCTTCAAATGCATAAGCTGAAACAGCTCTGTTATACAAAAAAAATTAAAAAACATTAAAGAACACAGGGTTCTTGACATATTGGAGGTCCTGGCAACAATCTACAAATGGCAAATATTATCCTCTGATCAGAAAGAATGGGATAGGTAGATTATTTATCAGCTACTAAAATTTATATCAAAGTTGTCAAGTAATAGACAGTAACAGAAATAACTAATTAAGGCAAGGTTTTGGACTCATCAAAATTGATTCACTGAGTTGTGATCAAAAATAAATAAATTTTCTGACTGTATGCCCTTCTTCCAAAGTATTCCCCAAGAAACCACTTCCTTCCCCTCCAGCAACTGTATAAAACATATTCTTAATTAAGGGCATAGCAGTAAGCTCAGAAGCCAAACACTTACTTGAAAGTTTGTCTTGCACGATGCTTATCCAGCTTAGTAAACAAGAAGCAGGCAACCGCAGAAAACGCTCTGCTGTTTGGTTTAGCAAACATATTCCTAATAGACAAATAAACAGCCATATCAGAAGCAGTTATGGTGACAAATTAACAGAGCATTTTTACTGGCTACTAAAGACGACAAAACAGTGTTCTGTTACAGAGTAACTAACCGAATGCTTTATTTCCTATGTAAAAGTATACACCTTTCATCCTATTTAACATGGGTGAAATCCAAGGCTGCAACAAAACCAGTGTGGCCAGCAGGTCGAGGGTGGTGATTCTGCCCCTCTGCTCTGCTCTTACGAGACCCACCGTCCCCCCCGGAATGCTGCATTCAGCTCTGGTGCCTCCAACATAAAAAGGACATGGAACTCTTGGAGCAAGTCCAGAGAAGGGGCACGAAGTTGAAAAGCAGACTGGAGCACCTCTCCTACAAAGGCTGAGAAAGCTGGGGCTGCTCAGGAGAAGAGAAGGTTACATGGAGACCTTACAGCAACCTTGCAGTATCCGAAGGGGCCTCCGGGGAAGCTGGAGAGGGACTCCGTCACGAACTGTAGTGACAGAACAAGGAGTAATGGTACAAAATGAAAGAGGAAATTTAGGTTAGATATTTGGGAAAAAATCTTTACTGTGACAGTTGTGAAGTACTGGAACAGGCTGCCCAAAGAAGCTGCAGATGCACCGACCCTGGCAGTGTTTAAGGGCAGGCTGGGCAAGGCCTTGAGCAACCCGGTCTAGTGCGAGATATCCTGGCCCACGGCGGAGGGGCGGGGGTTGGATCTCTGTGATGTTTCAGGGTCCATTCCAGCCCCCTAACAACCTACGATGCTATGAAACCCTTCCGGCAAGAGTTTTATCTTTCAGAGCAAGTTTTCAAAACATGCGCTAGGAAGCCCCTCACCTCGCCCTCCCCACGGGACTGTGAGGGGGAGCAGTCCTTACCATTTATGGGTTTTATTTCTTCAGAAAGTCTAAGATAACGAGGGCTGCCGCGGCACTGCTGGCATTTCCCGCGCGCTCTATGTCGCCAGGGGCCCCGCGGCGGCCATGGCGAGACGCTCCCGCCTCGCGCTCCCGAGTGAGACCTGGGGCCGCGCTCGGACCCCCCGCCTCCGCCCTCTCCCGGCTCTCCCTAGCACTAACCTCCCTAGTCTTGTGCCCCAGTAGGATTTCGGCTTGAATCCCAAGGCCAGCAAACAGAGCCAGAGGTGCTCGCTCTCCCAGCTGGTGTCCACGGCATCTCTCGGCACCGGCGCGGCAAAAAATGCCTTTCCCTTCTCCGGCTGCGCCATCTTCCCGAGCCCGCCAAAATCTGGCGGGCTCGCGCGCAGGCCCGCCCACACCACGCACCTACCCTCGCGAGATATCCCGCCCACACCCGGCGCCCGAAGACGAGGCGAGCCAGGCGCGATGCCTCACGGGAGGTGTAGTCCGGGTGGCGGTATCCATCCGGAGGGCCCTTCATTTAAATAGGGTTTTTGTAACCGGATTGCGCTGTATGCGGGGAAGGGGGGGCTGAAAGAAGAAAATCCAAAACAACCCTAACCTCACCAACAAAAACTCGCACCGGCAAGCGTGCTGTGCGGTTCAAACTTTTATTCAAGGCATTTCAGTGAGCAGACTTCCAGACCCGCACAGCGACAGGTGTCGGAGGACGAGGGCGCAGCGGCGGCCCCGCGGCCGCAGCAGGGCGGCGCTCTGCCCCCGCTCCCATGACCGCGCTGCAGGCCCACCGACAGCAGCTCGGCCTGGGCCTCGGAAAGAATTGTTAACCAGTCCGCCTCTAGTCCCGTTCCCACTCTCCCCAACTTCTAAAGAAGTTACTGTGTGCGAGCAAATGCAGACTCACCAGCTCTTAGCAAATAACTGATTGAGATTTTATTAAAACCGTTTTTTAAAATCACTGCCGCCAGAACTCTCCTTACATTCAATTCCCTCTTTTCTAAATTTTCTTTTGTCCAAAGTCTTCATCTCTTTACGCTGTCATTTTCCTTTCTTGTTACAATCTCTTCCCCTTTCTTATTTAAATGCTATCCTTATACCCAAAACACTTTACAAAATATTTGCACACAGAAGGCATGTGGAAAGAAAGAAAGGAAGTCCTTTTGTGCATAAAGCACTCTTGCCAAAGGAAAGCTCTAAGCGTCTAAGCTCCGTAGGTGCAGAGCCTAACAAAAGAACCTGAGAAAATCTGAGATAGACGAAGTCTCTTACCCCTTCCAGCAGCAAAGAGGTAGATGCAGCACTGCTTTTCACACAGACTGAAAGGGGAAATTTTGTGAGCAAATCCTCATCAACTCCTTTTGTTGGCAGCCCTGTATGCAAAGCACTGGGGTGTTCTCATGGCTGCTACCAGCGGGAGAACAAATCATCAACAAAGGTCAGATTAGTTGGATATATTGGTTAGGCTATATCTGGCTTGTAGAATGGGAGCCTGACACCCATGCTAAACAATTAATGTAGCGTGCATTCTTTACATTGAAAAACCCAGATTTTTGATGCAGCTAAGTGAAACAGTACTGATTTTAAAAAAAAGTATCCCCATAATCTCTAAACTAGGCAGGTTCATCTTCAAAAAGGAGAAATCTAAATTAAACATGGCAAAGGTACATTGTATCAAAAAGACATTTTTGTGCTTTCTATTCAGCTCTTTGCCCTGTAGTGTAAGGGCCATTTGTGCGTGAAAAATCCTGTTGATCCTCTTCATCCAAATCCAAAATGTCTGGGACATCATCTGACTCTGAAGACAGGTCTGTAATAGCGAAATCTGGAACCTGTGTAGGAATGAAATTTCAATCAATTTAAAAGTAAAACTAAACAAATTTGTGCAGTACTCCTTCACTGAAGACAGGACACAAAAGGTGCTCAGCACCTCTAGAAATCAGACCAAACATCCTGATCACATTTTATAGTAGAGATGAAAAAGAGCTGAATGTAGTGGACTGAATTTAGTGAAACTGCTGACTGGAAAATTAAGGAATAAGCTTTTCAAACTAATTTTGCCTTTCTTCTTTTCACCAAAGCAATGGACTATACAAAGTAATCTGCCCTGAGAAGAGTGATATGGATTGCTGTGCTGCTCTGCCTGCCTACTGCATCAGATCTTTTCTGATGAAACAAAATATTAGGAACTGCGATCTCACTTTGGCCTCTGTTTTAACTGCATGTATAATATTCTATACTATACTAAGCAGTACAGGGTTTCAGGAATTGCCAGAGATATCAGTGGATATATGGATGTTACAGACTTCTAAAAATGTTGGCTAAGACACTTAGGAGCTTAAGTCCCAACCCTTAAGTCCCTTTAGTAGGACTTAGATTACTTAGGCACTTCTGAAAAATTGGATAAAATTAAGCAATTTACTCATAAGTTTTTTGCCCCAAGTGAAAAATACTCACATCTGTAATATGGTTTATGGTTAGTTTTAATGTTTGTGATGTGACATACCAGACACAGACAGTATCAGCAGCTCATACCAGACAGTATCAGCAAATAACTACTGCTGCATTTTGACAGGACTTTGGTTCTGCATGTTCAAAGCAACAGCAGTTTGTAGGCATTTCTATAACTTAAGCTCAACACTGACTGAAGAGGCACTTTAATGCACTCCATAATTGCAGAACACCTTATGACTTACTTTAATGAAAGACAGTAAGCAAGAAAAATCTATGCTTTGCCTGCTGTGATGATTGGTCAGAAGGGCAGACAATATATCAAATAAAGGGACTACTACTTCAGCTACCAGGTTGTACACAAGAAAAAAGCACTGCATGTTCCTTTACTGGTCTTACAGAGTAAGTAGTCATTGAACACCAGCGAGCTTTGAAATACTAATTATTTATTAAAACTAATCTTTAGAAGAACTTAAGCAGCATGTGACTAACCAGGCACTACTGTGCATACCATGAAATTCGTGGACCATTTTGAGGATTTAAGCTTGATGAAAATAAGATCAGTAATTTTTGTTTCCCAAAAGATCAAAAGGCACTAGGAATGCAGGAAACACACCAGCACGTATTATCTTGCATCTTTCTGCTTATGGCAGTTTTCCTAAAACTCTCATTACTGCACTTAGAGAAAGCAACGAGTTTCCCCATTATCAGCACATGATCTTGTATTTCATACTGCAGTACAAACAGAGGTATACTAAAAAGACTAAGTAGTCCATATGCAGTTTTTAAGAATGTGCCCAAATGGACAGTTTTATGTATTTACACTGACCAGGCCACAGCCATGGTCAGTAAGTGTGTCTGACCAGTAATTTTCTCTAGCATACATTTAAGACATTTTTATCACTTATATCCATTTTGTTCTTAGTGACAACAGAGTTAATTGCTCAAATTTAAGTTTCTGCTTTCTTCATCTCCTTAACGCACACAGTTGAAGAATTTGACTCCTTTAATGTAAGATTTTGATAGCCATGAGAGTACTTCAAACAGGAGTGTATCCCAGCACGAGTAAAACAGACTGGATGTCAGTATGACTCAGCAGTTTTGACCCGGCTACATTGTATTAGAATCATATATTCTGACATCTGCAACAGGCTTACTAAAATAATGCAGAGCCCCGGTGTTATGGGATTGCTTATGTAAAAGACTTCGCTTCCACACTACTTTCACACTTGATTCACTGTTTTCTTTCAACTTCCTATCAATTCTTGCAATAAGAATAAGACTAGATATAACTCTTCTTCATGCAATTTCTCTGTATGATTCAGTCAATCATTTACAGATATAATACTTGCAAAATCCCTACACAGAACAGTGCAAAAAATACTTTAGCATTTTGCTGTCTTCATATACAAATGTTAATGTCAATACTAACAACTTCAATCCATTCTTTTCTTGCTAAGTTTTTAGAACTGAGCCACTAGCATTTCAGTGTTCTCATTTTGTGAACTTTCAGAACAAGCACTTATTTTTAGTCATCAAAGACTGTATTATCCAAAAGAAATAAAATTGCCATGAATTGGCAATAAATGAAAGAAATTCATTTAACAAAACATTGTGCATAATACCTCCACCAAACTGTTGCAGGTAGGACTCTCTGATCATGCTAATTACTAACCAAGCATGCTTAAAAATGTTTGGTTCCGTTTCCTCTTTTTGAGGGTTTAAAAAAGCCTTTTGGCTGTAGTTACTGCTTTTTTTAAACATGAAATAATTAATCAGTTGTTCCCAAATCCTAGCACGTATTTTACTAGCTATAAAATATTATCTTAAGTTGAATTCTGGAAAAGATTATTGCAAAAATATTAATCTTGAATAGGAGACATTTCCAAACCTTTACACCTTTCTTTAGATTGAGGCAAACTAACTGCAACTCCAGGCCTTATACAAATCTTGTCATTTGGCTTTGACCAATGCTATAAATATGTTTGCAAAACTTGCATACCATATGGAGCTATTTACAAATGCTTATATTGAAAGATTTTCTAAAAAACAATTATCAGCAATGATAGAATAAATAGCTCTCTGTTAAATGCACCTGGGAAGAGGTAGTGTCAACTAGCATGAACAATTTTTGAGTGATCTCTAAAACAGAAAAAGTAATTTTCTAAATTCTAAAATAATAAATAACCTTACAAGTGATAATGATGTTGGTATTCTAACCTTTACTATCCCAGGTTTTATGTGACTAGAAGCCTTTGACATTCTTCCATTTAATCTAGTTTACCTGCCTTGTTGAAAATAGAATCTACTGCCTACCACTTTCAACACATCTAGTCTTACCTTTTTTAAAAGGTCCCAGAGAAACCTCACAGTTTTCTAGCCCAAGCTATATCCCCAAACATGATTTTGGACTAAGAGGAAGCAAGCTTCTGTGCAGTGAGCTGAGCTGTTTCATACATACAGTTAGAGAGAAAGAGGTAAGATGGCAGTATCTCAGGTTTCCCTTCTTTATTTGTGAGGAAGCACCTCAGCTTCAGTCAAAAACAACAGTGACAAAAAGACAAATAAGACTTTGGAAGGCATCATTCTTGCCTCCAGTGGACATATTAATAGTCACGCTCTCTCCAGCTGCACTAGAGAGAAATCCCAAGTCCTGTCTGTAGAGCTGCAGTTAGACTGGAGTGTGGAATATACTATGCTGAATTACCTGCAATAAGACACCCATGCATATACAGCTGCAAATCAGTTTAAACATTCAATGCTCTCCTTATTAGCAGAGTCTAATAATCTTAATCAGAGAACTTTATTCTATTTTAAAAAATCAGGAACATGCCAATTTGCTATTACTCAGCCATCTCTTCCACTAGAGAAGAACTCCCAAATTCTAATGGGGGGGGGGGGGGGGTTGTGTGTGTGGGGATAGAAACTTAAAAACATTTGGGCAGCATCCAACAAGACAAGCACCTACCACAACAGCATGACATAGGAGCCCAACCATTAGGTAAGCATTTAACCAGGTCTTGCTGTGTTTGCAGCCACCAGTTATAGGTCAGCTGCCATGAACAGAAGCCATCCCTTCAGTGCATGGTAAGGAAGAAGTGCTTGGAAGGTCTAGGCTGATAACAAGTTTTCCTTGCTTTCTACTTCATCTGCTTGCTGAGATGTAGTAAAGCTGAACAGCCACGCAAGAATACAAACCAGTAACACAAGACAGAGCAGACACAATGTACTGCTCCTGCACTAATGCTAGATGCTGCTGTTTATTTCTCAGTCTTTAAAAGACATTGAAAAATTTGAATATCTTATTTGATTGATCACCTCAGAATGAAGTCCCAGAGCAAGTAGACTTTAAAACATGCATAGAAGAATGGGAATTTCCTTCTTTGAACAGCCCACTGCTCCCACAACTAATTAACTCCATTCAGTTCCTGAGCAGGTCTACAGTAGTGGACCTCTACAAGTAGCACTCTACAAGTATTATTGCAAATGGAGATAAAAGGATATTCTCTCTGGATCTATGCAATACTAAAGTAAACTTAATTTAATTCCTGAAAGCACTATGTCTCCAGAAGTCTCAACTCAGGCCCTAGCTGGAAAGGAGTCTCACCATCTCATGTTAATTTCATGTTAAACACCATCCTTACATAAAGTGAGTATTAAAAGCCGCAAGTTACAGAATCTTTATCTGCAATCCTGTTTTGATACAGTTTCATTTAATACTGTGCTTAAACCAGTCTTCCTCACACTTCTAGGCCAAACCTGATCTAACAGTTAACCCTCTCACATTAAAAGGCTGGACAACATGTAATTTGCTTTAGTGCCTACATCAAGCCAGGTGGAGGTATTTGTTCCATGTATCAATGTGTGACTATGTGATAAGCTTTCTTTGAACCACGTTTTTGCCTCACACTATTTGGTGACTACTTTGAAAATGGCGGCTGGCATTGCTGCTCTAGATGATTGCAATCCGAAGTTGTATAGGGCATGCATCAGAAAAAACGATACAAGTTACCTGAACAGCCCTAACCCAAGAGAGCTTATTTCTTAGTAACTACTTCTTCTCCCGTGGAGGGGTTCACAGGACTGAGAACAATTCCACTGAAGTAGCTGAGTGTTAACATACATTTGTCACTCAAGTTCAAGAGGATAAAAAAGTTAAAACTGGTGATGCAGCTGAGACGTAAACACCGTTTATAGGGAATCAGAAGACAAAGCAGGTAGATGGCCATGTCAAGCACACACAACTCCTACTGTGAAGGGAGGAGAGAGTTCTTTTGTCCATATCCAACTCTTTTCAATATTAGAACATCCAGCAGCTCACAGCTTAGGTCATCTTTAAAGGTGACAATAGCAAGGATCAGCAAAAGCAGCAGTAAAGCTAAGACTCAATGTTTACACAGAAATTCAAAAGGAAGGAAATGCTGCAGCAGTATATTATCTATCCATCAATACATACACAAACATTTTCAGTGCACATCTACTTCACTTGCATGTCAAACTTGCTTTCTGCTGGACCCAGTTTGAGGGAGCCACAGAAGAGCAAGTTATATTGTTTTAAAACAAAGGAGACAGGCTTGGCTACTAAAGCATTTATTACTAACATACAAAAACGAGTTACAAAACGATGGCTACAAAAACACACACACACACAACAGCAGGCACCGGGGTACAAACAGCATGAATCTTGCCTTTATACTGCATATTAAAAAATGTGTTGATAATTATTTGGTCAGTCATTGGAACAGTGTTCATGGAGCATCTAGATGATGCTCTTAGTCATATGGTTTAGTTTTTAGGTAGTCCTGCAAGGAGCAGGAGTCAAACTTGATGATGCTTATGGGTCCATTCCAACTTGAGATATTCTATGATTCTCTGGTCAAGTTACTGTGTTATACAATAGTTACATTTTTACAGTTAATGTTAACACTGTCACAGCATAGAAGGGCAGCTGACTCATTCAGAAACCCCACTTTCAGCTTTGGCATTCTGCACTCACAGAACTTTTGTCATGAACGATGTAGCAGTAGAATCTGAGATAGTCAGATGAATATTTATCAAATGTGCGATCTGCAGCAAACATAGCACTTAGCACAGCTAGACTGTCGAGCTTTTAAATGCATTTCACCGTAGGTAAGGCTTTTATATGATTCTGATACAGATTAAGTAACACATCAAAGGCTTTCAGCTATGCTGAGTTTCATTTAGACTAATGGTATTAATACCAGTGAAGCACAGTGAGGTGCTTGACAGACAAATAGGGCATCTTGACAACTGTCAGCTGTCAATACTTTAGGCACTTGAGTCTAGTCTGAATTTTTAAGAGTGGCTTAACTACACAGGACAATACAGCTGATGTGTAAGTGTCCTGGCCTGTAGATTCCCCTACTCCTGTATTTATGAATTGTTCACCAAAAAATGGTGAAAATGGCTTTGACAGCTACACTCAGTAAGGCCACTCATTTGGTCAGCCAGCAGAGTACATGCATGCTATGCAGTTTATTCAGTAGTGTGTTCAGGCTGTTTGTCTTTCTCGCTGGAACTTTCCTCCCCTTCACCTTTGCTTTCAGCATGCTGAATGCCAGGCAGTTGTGGGTAAAAGGGACCTACCAGCCAGTTGAGCGGTGTGTTGTTAACAAGATAATCCATCACATCATCCAGAGACTCCTTCATTTTCTTCAGCTGTCCTTTGCTAGCTGCAATAAAGCTGTCTGATAATTCTTGGAAGGAGGATGCTGACCGAAAGCTCTGGTAGACATCACCTGCCATTGACCCAACACTGTAAACCTGATCCTGTACGTTCTGTGGCAGCCCCTGTAGGCTTGAGACCAGTGTGAGGCAGGTGGTCTGAAGCTGCTGAGTGAGGCTCCGTGCAATAGCTAGAGTTCTTGACTCAATGTGCTAGAAAGAGCAAGCATAACAGGACATTAGTGTCTTTTTATGACAGTGGCAGCTTTATGTTAATCAAGATACATAAGAAAGCAAAGTAAAGGGGCTGTAGATGAAATAAAGCTATAGCAGATAATAAACCAGGTTTTAAGTCTGAAGCATCAAAGACTTAAAAGTACTTGATATTTCTTCAACACTCAAGTACTTTGTGAAAAGAAACTGATAGCTTCTACCCAGCGACAGTCAAGCAGATTCTTGTTTCAACTCTGGATAACAAGTCACAGCAGGTTAGTACATTCTAATCAATGAACTATCCCTGAAAGCTACGTGTAGGACTCAGTGGGTCTGTGCCTAAGACTGCTGACAAATCACTGGACACATCACATAAATGGTTTCTAGCTAATCTACATACAGATATCCCAACATGGGTTCACATGCTAAACAGGATGAGCATTCTCAAGAGAGGAGAATAAACCCCAGAGTGTTTGCAGGAAGTCGGCTCATTTAAAGAGTTTGAGTTCCCAGGTTCTCAGAAGTTAGCTGTCCTTAGCTTCAGCATCCAGCCTCTCTGTTGCACACTTCAGGGACTGTTAGTTTGCCATTACCTTGATGGGATACAATACATTTATTTCTGGCATACATTTACATCTATTTACCTCAGCACTACGCAGATCATCACCATCATTTTGGCCTGTATTTTTCTTCCATTCTACCCAGGATTGATAAAGCTTTTCCTGGGCACCAAGAAGTTTCTTATTGGCACTATTCACGTTCTTTCTGGCATACTCGATCTGAAATACAGCCAAATAAGGAAATAGAGCCAAGAGTCCAAACAGTTCCTTTAGGGCTTCTCTACCTCACTGTTTTGAAACCTCCTTTTAAAATACTTCAGAAATTCAGCATAAACAACTTTGGGGTGTATAAGTGTGTTTAGTCTCATCAAAGAATTGAAAACTGAAAGCAGTTTTAAGATGTTATGTAGTGTTTCCCTCTGCCTCAACTATTTCCCCCACTCCCCACTGACACCTTATAGGAGGAATTGAAAGTGTATAGAAGGTCATGACTCTATGTGCAGTTTGTCATGTACATAAAGGTATTTGCTGGGATAAGACAACTGAAGTACCAGAAATGCTCAGAGACAGAAGCAGCAAGAGACCAAGTCCCAAAAGAATTTGACATTTTACTAAAAAAAGGACTTAAAGGACTGATGTGTTTCTAAATTGCATGATGCTTTATTCATTGAATGAAGCATGCATCAAAACCAGCACTATAAAACAGGAATAAATTTAAACATGTCACTTCTATTTCTGCAGTGCTTGCAGTTACAAGCAATTGCTCATTAGTCCACAGCTTACCCTGATTTAGAACTCTCCTGAATGGTTATGAAAGTCTCTTAACGGCAAATTCTTTGTATTTAATATAATAATGTATTGATGCATTTAGTGAGAGAGCAATCTCAATTTTCCTGTCACTCTTTTGACTGTTGTCTTCAATCTAAACCAAGGCCAACAAATGGTTTTTATATATCAAGTGAAAGTTTAAACTTACCAGACTAACAGTGTAGTGGAGCTGCGAGATTGTCTCCTGGCTCTTCTGTTTTGCATCTCTAACTTTGTTTAAGGCTTGTTGGTAGGCACGGGTGCGGACCTTTGAAGACAGGGATCCTAGTCTAACATAGTAGCTTGGCTTTTGGACTCCAACTTCAAAGCCTTCAATGTTTGCAGCTTCCTTCTCTAGGTATGTAGAAAGGAAGCAAACTGGTCACTGGAGGAAAACTTTAAGAGGTCTGAGACAATGTTATCTGCCTAGTAAGAGCTGAATACAGGGCTTGTTGAGTAGTCCTTTAGCACCATGATTACGCTGACAGACCACCTTACAGAGAAATCCTTACTTTCATTCTGCTTCTTTGTGAACATGCTGCTATTACAATCAGCAAGGCAAAAGGCAGTTTGGGAAGCATGTGCCCCCTTCCCCACTATGAGTAAGCAATAAATGGATGATTGCTTGCTTCCCTCCAAGATAAGCATTCCAACAAAATCAAACCCTCCAGTGGTCTTACCTAGTTCTGCTTCTGTAAGTGGAAGATATTGGTCTACAAGGGTCTCTGATTTTGTGAGAGCACTGTCCACACTGCTGCTCACCATTTGCACCACACGACTTCCCAGGACAGTGTTAATGCTGCCATTGACAACTGACTTGGTCATTTCTACGCTGTCTTGCACTGCTTCTTTAGTCTTGCCCACAACTCCAGTGATGGTGTGAGCAACAGTTTCCTTGGCACCAGTCACAGTGGTTGTTACAGCTTCTCTGGCTCCAACAACTACATCCTTGGCATTGGCAACAACCTGCCGTAGGACATACATGGATTTACCAATAGTATTAACAAGCAAGAACTACATAATCCAGGAAATAACAAATATATGCTAAAGCCTGTACAAGTACTGGTTATCTAGGAGAAAATTTGCCCTAAAAAATATGTACAAGAGAAAGAAGAACATGACTGCCACACAGCTTTCAGCTCAAAAAACTTCAGCGAATGTAATCCAGGCGCTTCATGCAAGAAAGAAACAAATACTCAAGTTTTAAAAGACACCCACCAGTGAACTGCAACAATAGAAAGATGTTGTCAAGTGGTGGGCAATTTAAAATAATTAAAAAAAAAAAAAAGCTTAATGGTCTCCCAAAAGCAACAAACAGTTCTACAACTATACCTTTGAATTTCTCATTGCTTCCAAGCTCTGCTTCAGGCACAGCTTTTTGAAATGTGTCTCCCTTGTGGGGTTTTAGTGGTAATAGAAAAGAAGGGTGTACGGTTTCTCTACTTAGCACACATAAATGGAAAGAACTTACCTTGTCGGTGGGTTGATTCAGTATAGGCAGTCTCTCTTCAATTTTGTCCAGACCTATACAAGCATAGTTGTTGGCAAATACAACTATAAAAGAAATTACAAGAGTTGGTTTTAATTATTTTTCCCTGTAAAACAACTCAAACTGAAAATTCCTCTTGAAAAAGAACTCATGCAACACCCTTGAAATAGTTTCCTCCTCTTCTTAGTGAGATTTGAGGCAGCAAAGCCAAAGAGAAAGGCAGATTTACAGTGCCAGAAAAAAAAATCCTCACTTGCAGGCAAAGAAAATTCATTTGATAATTTACAAGCAAGTGGTAGAAGAAGCTGAAACACCTGGCCCTCTGCCATTCTATGATACCAGGCTTCTGGTTACAAGAGCCTTGTGACACAGCTTCCAAATTTAACCAGTTCTCCATGTAAGGAAGCACAACAGTACGATCTGAAACCAGATGAAAGGTGAGGAAGGTGTTGAGCAAGAGATTGCGTAATCATCAAACATATAGAAGTCATCCATCAATTTAGTATTATGAAAGCTGGAATCTGCTTTCACTCTTATTACTTTTTTTTTTTAAGTCTTATCAATGTGTAATCAGTTACACAACAAGTCAGGCAACCGGTTCAGTCAGCTACCCACAACAGCATTCACGACCAGCATGACCATATTAAACTGTAAGTGCATCTGGATATAAAAAGAAAATCAGTTGAACTAAAGTTATGAACAGCTTCATCTTTGCCTTACTTTGTGGTTCCAGTTTCTGAATGATAGGCATAGCACTTGTCATGGCTACTGATGTAATCGTCTTCACTCCTTTCTCTGCTATCTCACATACTGACTTCAGATAAGGGTAGTTATCCTTTGTGGTGATGTAAGCTGCAGACACCATATCATAGGTGGAGCTCACCAAAGGAAGGTTGGCAACCCTCGATACAATGTTCTGTTTTAAAAGAAAAAGCTGTTAGTGGACTCCTATTTTCTGATCTAGACAAAGAAATTACGGGACTAACTCAGACATACCTGCTGTGGATCAATTGCTGCCAATGCCATTTTTTCAGGTCTTGAGCCTTACACAGCCTGTGAAAGAAGCATATATGAGTTATGGCATCATATCTGCTTCATCTAAGCACCAAACTTTGAAACCAACAACCTTCTTGTGATCCTCCCCATCTGACTGGGATCAGGATGTTCGCATTCATGCATACAAGAATTAGATTTTATTGTAACAATTTACAAATCCAAAACTAGGTAATGCAAGTACAGCATATGCACAAGACAGGCTTTAAGGTACAGCAGTTCATTCATGAATAACCAGGTGGTAGAGTTATTTATTTTTTCTAGAAGAATTAAGACAGACTTATCTGTTGAGCCAGGACAAACAAAAGCCAGCCTGCAAGTCACTGAAAATCTAGTTTAGAATGTCCAAGTCAGACAAAGAACCCACTACCAATAGCTTTAATCAGATTAGATCTTCTAGGGAGCCCACCTAAGGCTCACTCTGTTCTGCTTGCTAAGGACTTAGCATTCCTGTGACATGGAGAGCATTATATTTCCCTACTAGAAATAGAAAATAAATCTCCTGTATGCTAATTTAGACTAAACTATTACACGTTCCCCACTGAAACAAGTTGCAAACATTGGTCATTCAACAAGTCTACAATACTCAACATGTATTTGACATGTATCCCCATGGAGAAAATACTAACAGCTGTCCCCACAAGAACCCTATAGAAGGGGCAGGTATTGCAGTACCACATAAGGGGAATACACTGAAGCACACTGTCATCCTATGTACACATGCAGGCTGAGCTAAATCTGCAAGAAGCACCTTTTCCATTAATGATTTCACATTAGTTGAAGCTCCTGCATGAATAATCTGCATGAATAAAGGTAAAAAAAGGTAAATCAGGAGTCCATCCTCAAAAGGATTGTGGTTTACAAGGCCTTTTGCTAGGTTTGTCAAAGAGCCAACAGCAGTTTTCTGTCTCATATGACAGCAAAAAAGGAATGTGTTAATATTCCATCTGAGGTAAAATAAAACTTTTCCCTATTACATAACAGGGAACAAGGACAAAGGTATCCTGTTAACATTTTGCAGACATATTTGCACATATTAACATACATGTGCCATAGAGTAATGCCTGCATTGAGATTAACCACTGTACACGGAACAAACAAGCAAGACAAGTAATGAGAATGGTTACAGCAGTAATAAAGGAGTTCTCATTTCATTTAACAAGGATTTAAACACCTGCAGGAGCGTGCCATGTTTTCCACATAGCATTACAAGTCAGATCACTTGGAGTACAACTGAATTTAACCATGAACTGCAAAGCATGCTGCAGAACAGCAGAAGATGTTAACGGGCACAGAATTTGGCCTCCGAAGGAAAATGGGCCGTTACTTTAAGGATTATTCAATATTTGTACTGTGTCTTGTAAGATCCATTCACACAGGGCATGCATTTGAATTTTAGTCAATAAACCAGCCCAGTTAGCCTGTGAAGTTATTCCTGCTCCTGAAGACAAGGAAGATAACTAAAATCTTGCACGGTTTCAGAGACCCCCTGAATAAGTTCAGCCCTAGCAAAAGTCGGATCCACTCCTCTGGAGCAGGTGAGTGAGACGCCAGGAAACGCAGGCCAAGCATATTTCAGAGACAGTAAGAGTTTCTGGAGAGGAAAGCACACAGGCTGCGTCACAAACTTCATTCCTACTGTCCCCTCTCCCTGCGGAAAGGAGCGCAAGAGCGCAGCGCGATGAGCCACGCACAGCAGCTGTGGCGCCGGCTCTGGCTCGCCGCGGTACCCAGAGCAGGAAAGCGCACCGCTTTCCCGAGTGCCTCCACGGGCCGCTTCCGGGATGGGGCATTCCAACGCCGCTCCCGGGGGCGGACGAGGCTCTCGGAACTTTCCGGTCCCGGGAGAACCTGGGCCAGCGCACCGAAACACGCCGTGCCGCGGGGCCCGCGGGGCGGCGGCGGCGGCGGC
>VWZP01002004.1:0-25092 GCA_013396995.1 Dicaeum eximium
TATAATTCATTTAAGAATTATATAAATTGTTCTATATTTAATATTATTATCATTGATTATCATTAATTATTATTACAATATCATTATTAATGTTATTAATATTATTATTAATATTTATTAATTGATATTATTAAATATTGTTTGTTAACACTATTTAAATTGTTCTTTTATTCTTTATTCTTTATTCTTTATTGTTCCTGACTAGGAGAGGGGAAACTCAGCACAGAATCCCAGAATGGGATTGGGAGAGTCCTTAATTCCCTTCCTTCCCTTCATTCCCATGGATAATTTTGCTGGTTTAGCTTCCAGGCTCTTTTCCTTG
Source organism: Dicaeum eximium (assembly GCA_013396995.1). NCBI lineage: Eukaryota > Metazoa > Chordata > Aves > Passeriformes > Dicaeidae > Dicaeum > Dicaeum eximium. The sequence goes on from VWZP01002004.1 coordinate 323, forward strand.
AATTATCAGGAGCTGAGGATGCTCAGCAGAAGTTTTATTAAATTAAGTCAACAGTGATTTTTTTTCTTTTTTTAAGTGATGTTGCAATTTTCCCCCTTGGGCAGAAAGCACCAAAGAATTATTTCCTAGTGGGACAGGGTAATTCCATGCAGGAACCTGTTCCAGAGGAAAAGTCGAGCCCAGAGTTTTATACAAGGCAGTTGGACTGGTAAAATAAAATCTGAGATAAAAATATTGAGTTTTGCCCACAGATCATGTTCATTTGTACATAAAAATATTGGATTTTGTAGGAGTTTTGTCTAGGCAAAAAAAAAAAAAAAAAAAAAAATAAGGCCNNNAAAAAAAAAAAAAAAAAAAAAAATCAGGCTAGAAAAAATAGAAAAAAGACTAAAAGGAATTTCAGAGTCTTTTATTTCATTTAAAGGCTCACAATTAGCCCATTTACCAAACAAAAATATCCTTACCAGGCTCCCATCCCTTCCATCCCAGTTTTTAACCACTGTGCTGCTTCCCTGGGCTACTCCAAGAAAAAAACAGGAGCGAAATTGGGGTTTTTGTGTGTTTTTCTCTGTATTTTTCCCTTTTTTCTGTTGTTAAACCCCCCCAGATTGCCTGGAGCAACAAGGCCAGGCTTTGGCAGGTTAGTCCTAGTTAAGGGCATATGGCTCCTTATTCCCTGTGGGAATTCAGCCAGAAGTCAGCCAGAAAATCCAGATCCCCCTAATTAACAACAGCCAAACATTTGGCTAAAAAAATCGTGAGGGTTTTTTGCCGTTCTTTGTTGGTTTTGTGTGGCTTTCTACCCATTTATCCCTCTTTATTTTTTAAGGAGAAAAACCCACACGACTCTGGGAGCAAATTATGTTGCAATTATCCTAACAACGTCCTTGTGATTTTTTTTTTTGGGAAAATGTTTGGTTTTTACTACGACCCTCCTTGGATTTGCCATAGATTTCAAGAAGATTTGAAATAAATTTCGTTGATTACAAATCATCATTTCGGGATTTTTTTTTTTTTTTTTTGAGGGAGGCCAAACATTTAAAATAATTTTTGAGGGAGGCCAAACCACTCTTAGATGGTCCAGAGGAGGCCACAAAATTGAGGATCCCACTGGGAAATTGGGAAGGCTGGAGCACCTCTAATAAAGAAAAAATGGGAGAGTTGGGGTTGGAAAAGAAAAGGCTCCGGGGAGAACTTCTGCCCTTCCAATATATGAAGGGTGTTCCTAAAAAAAAGATGGACACAGACATTTTCCCAAGGTCTGGATTGACAAAAAGCAGATTTAAATTGGACAGGAGCAAGATCTTTTTTGGGATGGGAATGGAGAGACGCTGGAACAATTCCAGTGTGGCTGTCCCTGGATCCCTGGCAGTGGCCAAGGCCAGGTTGGACACTGGGGCTGGAGCAGCCTGGGACAGTGGGAGGTGTCCCTGCCATGGCAGGGGTGGGATAAAAGGATCTTTGAAGGTCTTTTCCAAACCAAACCACTCCGTGAATCTGGGACAAACCATCCCAAAAAGAACAGTCTCCCTGAGATTGCCACAAAAAGGGAACGTGAAAGGTTGGGAATATGACCGAGAGAAGGAGCAGGGAGGGATTTTAGCAGCCCTGATCTGCTCCGTGACCTCGGACATGGATAAATCCCGGATTTCCTCCTCCAGACTTGCTCCAGGTCATCCCCTTCCCTCCCTCTCCAGGCAGCAGGACACAGGTGACTACCAGGGAGAGGCAGATGGAGCAGGTGGAAAGCTCTGGAATGTGCAGGGAGCTCCAAACCGTGGCTGGGAAGGTTCCTTCACGCCCCAGTGGCACAGAAACCCCAAAACTGCTCGATCAGAGCCTGCAAGGATGGAGCTGAGCCCATCCCAACATCCCTCCCCACCTGGAAACACCATTCCCTGCTCGAATTCCCTTCTGCACCATCCCCCTTCCTCCTGGGTGACCTCCTCTTGCTCCCAGTGTGCCAGAACCAGCATTCCGAGCCCAGGAATGATTCAGCAAATCCGGCAGCGCAGATTCCCAGCTCCTTGTTGGATGTGGAGAACAAACATTATTCACATTCCCAGCAGTTCATTAAAAAAGAAAAAAAAAAAGGCTAAACCGAGACATTGCTGGGCTTTATTTTCAGTTTGTTGCTTCCAAAGGCTTAATAAGAAAATCTTGGTTTCCTTAGGGATGATTCACTCCGACTTTGGAGGCTCTGGGAGGGACAGAGGCAGCAGCAGAGATTTGTGAGCTCTGGAAGGGAAAGGCAGCAGTGGAGTCCTGATCCCAGCCTGGAACGCTCCTAATAAATAATCCTGAGCTCCAAGCCAGGTCCTGGGAGCTCTCCCAAGCTCTCCCTCCACAGCAACCTCAAAGGCCCTGGAAGAACCTGGCCAGCTCAGCTCTTCCTGCCCTCCTCCACAGCCTGGCTGCCTGTGCTCTGGAATAAAGCCCTAAATCCCTGTCCTTCTTTTCTTCTTGTAATAAACCCCTAAATCCCTGTCCTCTTCTCTTCCCATAAGAAACCCATAAATCCCTGTTTCCTCTCCTCTCCTCTCCTCTCCTCTCCTCTCCTCTTCCCATAATAATCCCCTAAATCCCTGCTCCTTTTCCTCCATTCCTGCTCCCGTTCCTTCCTCGAGCACCTCCCTGTGTCCCTCCAGCCCTTCCTGTCAGGACAGGGGTGACAGCAAAGTGTCCCCCCTGACTGGGGACGTGCTGAGCTCATCTGCTCCCAACCCCTCAGCTTGACTTCCAGCAGGAATTTTCTCCCTAGAAAGCAGGAATTTGGGGGTAGTTCCACTCCTCTGTCCCAGCAAAGGCTGCGCCCTTCTCAGTAGGATCTGGGCACTTCTTCCATACCCAACTCCAGCTGCGGGGCCAGGCTGGGGAGGACCTGGATGATTTTTCAGCCTCTTTCCAACCCAAATAATTCTGGGATTCTCTGGTTCTTCTTCCCTGATGCATCCCAACATCCTTCTATTTCCTCCATGTTCCCACATGGATGGGGAAGGACTTTTTATAAGGGCATGTACAGGACAAGGGGGGATTCTAAACTGCCAGAGGGCAGGGATAGATGGGATATTGGGAAGAAATCCTTCCCATTAGGAAGGACGTTGGGATGCTTGAGTGTGTCCAGAGGGGGCACTGAGGCTGGGGAGGGGCTGGGAACACAAACCCTGTGAGGAAGCCCTGAGGGAGCTGGGGGTGCTCAGCCTGGAGAAAAGGAGACTCAGGGGTGCCCTCAGCACTCTCTGCAATCCCTGAAAGGTGCCTGTGCCCAGCTGGGCTGGGGCTCTGTCTGCAGCAGCTCTGACAGAACCAGAGCTCACAGCCCTAAACTGCTCCAGGGAAATACAGGCTGGATGTCAGGGAGAAGTTTTTCACAGGCAGAGTGATCAAGTTCTGGAATGTTCTGCCCGGGGAGGTGGTGCAGTCCCCATCCCTGGGTGTGTTTAACAAAGCCTGGATGTGGCACTGGGTGCCAGGGTTTAGCTGAGCTGTTGGGGCTGGGCTGGACTCCATGATCTTGGAGGTCTCTCCCAACCCAGGGATTCTGGGATTGAGGCCATGAAGTTCCTGAGGAGACTGGAGCACCTCCCCTATGAAGCCAGGCTGGGAGAGCTGGGAATGTCCAGTCTGGAGAAGAGGAGTTTGTGTGGAGACCTCACAGCAAATTCCAGGGTCTGAAGGGGCTCCAGGGAACATGGAAAGGGACTTTTCATCAGGAATTGGAGGGACAGGACACAGGGAATGGCTCCCAGTGCCAGAGGGCAGGGCTGGATGGGATCTTGGGAATGAGGAATTGTTCCCTGGCAGGGTGGGCAGGGGCTGGGATGGAATTCCCAGAGCAGCTGTGGCTGCCCCTGGATCCCTGGCAGTGGCCAAGGCCAGGTTGGACACTGGGGCTGGAGCAGCCTGGGACAGTGGGAGGTGTCCCTGCCATGGCAGGGGTGGCACTGGGTGGGCTTTAAAGCCCCTTCCAATCCAAACCATTCCATGATTCCAACCTCAGTGACGCTGGGATTCTGGGATTCTGGAGTGAGATGCGTTGCTGTGCCCATCCATCCCCCAAGACGATGCCTGTGGCCAACCAGGAGCATGGAAATCCATCCTATCCCTGATTTCCAGCCCCTGACCTGAAGTCCCAGAACAAACCCCAACCCTCATTTCAGCCTCTCCATAATCCAGGGGGGGATTTGTGGGATATGGGGAGGGGGGAACCCAAACCAAACAAGTTATTCCTGCAGATTTGATGAGAGGTTCTTGGGCCAAAGGGTTTTGCCTGAAACCCAGGAATTTTTCTTTCCCTGCTCCAACTCCAACGCAGCCAATTGTGTGTGGTTTGTGCTGTTACTGTGAACATTCTCTGGCTGTACAAGAGCAGGGCTAATTAAACTCTCACAGCTATACATAAATTAATAATCAACATAAATAATCATAAAAACATCACCCTTTGATGGCAAGACTTGACCAATTCCAACAGGGTTTTGCCCAATGGAGCATTCGAAGAATTTGGCCATAATCTGCTTTTTTTGCCAACCTTTAAAGGAGTTCTTTCCATGCTAGGCATTTTTTTCTTCAAGAGATTATCCTCCTTCCAAGCCAATTAACTGCATTCCAACGAAAACAGGGAGAATTTGAAATAAATGATACCAGGCTGTTCGTAAAGAAAGAGAGAGGGGGAATGAGAACACAATTGAGAGTCTGAAATTGCGGTCACTTAAATCAAACCCCTTCTGTGCACAGCTGAAAACATTTTCTCTCTTCAAATCCTGACATTTTACCACGGGAGAAGGAACAAGGGCATTAAATCTTCCAGGGGTTTTCACTTGTTTGGTTTGCCAGAGTGGCTCTGGTGCTGCCTCACGTTCTGAATGTTTTAAGAAAGATGTTAATTACCCAATTCAGGGACAGAACAATCAGGGGAAAAACGGAAAAAAAGAAGGAGAACACAAAATATTCTGAGCTGGAAGGGACCCACAGGATCATTGAGAGCAACTCTTGAGTACGGGGATCAAATCCAGTTTTTTGTGGAATCAGAGATGAACAAAGCGCAGGATAAACCTGCAGGAATTTGGGAACTGTAGCTGAAGGGATCCCTCACCTTCCCAACACCTGAGGTGAACCCCAAAAATGACACCAGGGGACTGGGACAAGGTGTTCACACAGCCGTGACCCAGGAGCTGGGAGACCAGGAGAGGAGATCAGAACTTGGATGTTCCAAAAGGAATTGGGATCTTCCAAAGGAATTCCTCCCCGTGAGGGTGGGTAAGGCCTGGCTCAGGGTGCCCAGAGCAGCTGTGGCTGCCCCTGGATCCCTGGCAGTGCCCAAGGCCAGGCTGGACACTGAGGCTGGAGCAGCCTGGGACAGTGGGAGGTGTCCAAGCACCCAGTGGGACTGGATGGGCTTTAAGGCTTCTCCCAGCCCAACCCAACCCATTCCATGATTCCATGAACTCTCTACCCGACTGTCTGCCTTGCTTTGACAGCTGCTCCTGCTGCTGGCCCCACCAGAGATGCTCCTGGTGTCCCCTCTGTGGGACGAGCAGCTGCCTCAGGAGTGAAATTCTCCAGGAAGCTGCTCCCAGAGGAACCTGAGCCACCAAGAAGATGAAAACTGGCCCAGCCTTGAGCGCTGAGGAGGAAGCAGCCCCTGAAAGCTCTCCCAGGCTTTTCTGTGCAGGCCTGGTTGAGCACAAGGAAGATCCAGCTGGATTCCCTTCCCAAAGCCACCAGAGGAGCCACGCTGAGCTGGGAGCACTCTGGAGCTCTTCTCCAGTGCCTTCCCATCTCCAGCATTCCCAAAGGTGCAGCATTTCCACAAAGCCAGAGTGTTGGGGAAGATGAAATAGGAAAGCCTTATAATTGTGACTGTTCAGACTTTGAGAATATAAACATAGAAGTGAAATAGAACTGAAGGCAAGTTTGGATGTCTCAGAAGCCAAGCCTCGGTCACTGAATAACTGGAAAACAACAGCATGGCCAGCAGAAGGTGATCCCCTCTTGATGAAACAATGCCTCCTCCTCACCAAGGGTCAGAGCAGACCCTGCCTGCTTGGTAGGAGGGGTCCAAAGAGAGTTTTTAGGGTTTAAAATGTAACACAGCATGGTAATGTAATGATTGTTATAGGCTGTATGTAAATGCTGTAGGATTTGTATCTTGTACTAGATTGGTCAGTGTAAATTAGAATATTCAGTACAGAAGAAGATTTAATGCATTGTAAAGGGAACTTTGCTCTCTTACTCTTGTTCTTACTCTTACTTCTCTTATTCTTACACTCTCACTTCTTGCTCTCCTTTCCCTCTCTCTCAGTGCTGCTCTGAGCTGTGGCTGGCAGCTCTCAGCAGGGCCCCTGTACCCACACCCTGAGCAATAAACTGCTAAAACTGCTAATAATAAACCCTGAACTGCTCTGAGACCAGCCTGGCCTTACAGAGATCTCTCCTCTCAGTTTGTCCCATCACCGTCCATCCACAGATCCACACCAGAATCCTTGGGGAAGGAGAGCTCCTGTTCCCGCCTGGAGCAAACCACCAGGCACAGAGCAGGTTTGGGCACCCAGCTCTCAGGAGTGTGGACTTTTGGGACTTCAAATTCCCCTCCTCAATGGAGACCTCTCTCCTGCGTGGAAAGGCAGAGGCAGCTCTCCCATTCCTCCTCTCCCATCCCACGGATCCACCAGGAGTCCTATTCCCATCTCCAAAGGCTGCGTCCACACGGGGCTTAAAAACGTTTTCCAAGCCTTCCTTAGGTCAAATCTCAGCCTGGTGTGTTCCACATCCATCCTGTGAGGAGCCCCTCTGGAAAGGGGAGGATTCCTGCCGTTGTTATTTCTGTTCCCTCAACACTCTGGCCCGGGCTCCCTTTATTTTAGGAATTGTCCACACGAATTCTTTCACCAGTCCTTCCCTCGGGGCTCCCCAAATAGGAGAGTCTGGAATCCTTCAGGATTGTGTGGCCCTCCCACTTGCTCCAGAATATCTGCTTGCCTCAGGATTTATGAATGTGAGAAAATAGCTGCAGTTCCTCCTCTGTGAGCTGAGGTTCCGAGCAGCTTTCCCTGAATCCATCCATCACTGCTTCCATGGAGCATTCCTGGTTCCAATCTCAGCTGTGGTGACCACCAGTGGTTCCATATTTTCAATACAGTCTTTAAAATAAATTAAATTTCAACTTTCTTGCCTTCATTGAAGTAAAATTTTTAAATAAATGAAACCTCAACTTTCTTGCCTTAATTTAATTTAAATACCATTTTTAAAATATCTTAAATTTCAACTTTCTCACCCAAATTTAAACACCTGTTGGAGGCTGGGCTGAATCCGTGGTTCCTCATTGGAAGTTTCCTCATTGTGGCTCTGCAAGGGGTGGACAGATGGAGCCATGTGAGGGCCAGCTCCCAGGAATAAACTGCAAATCCTGGGAAAAACCACAGCTGGCAGGACTTCTCCATCCTCCACATCCCTGCCAGCAGAAAGAGGGCACACAGGGAACATTCCCATCCCTGGCAGTGCCCAAGGCCAGGTTGGACATTGGGGCTTGGAGCAGCCTGGGATAGTGGCAGCTGTCCCTGCCATGGAATGAGATAATCTCTAAAATCCCTCCCAGTCCAAACCATTCCATGATTTTCTAAGCTCTTCAAGTCTAACATTTTATTAGGGAGTTCAAACCAGCCTTCCCTCTCTTCCACAGGGTCCGTGCTGCCCCACATCTCAGGGGTCACCAATTGTTGCTGTTGGAGTCCCCTCGGGGTGAATCAAGACTCTTGACTCCAGTATCAGGAGGTTTATATTATTTATATTATTTATTAAAATGACTCCATTGTTCAGAAGGATTTGGGCTATTTCTGCCCAGGTACAGAGCTGGCATCTTGCTTCTTCCAGCTCCATACCCCAACTCTGCAAGAATGCCAGAAAATGTTTACAAAGTCAGAGATAACAATTCTTTATATCATAGGTTGGGAAAAGCAAACCACATCTCCCATATCAGGAGACAGAGCAAAGGAATGCATTTTGTCCTTGAAACACACACACAGGGATTTGAAATCTGTAGAGAAAAAAGAGCTTTCCCAAGGAAGAAAAACTCAGCAAGTTTGCATCCGAGAAACTTATAAAATGTCCAGTGACAGGGCTGGGCTGTCTCTTGCTGTCCAGGGTGCAGGAGGAGCTCAAGGCCCCCAAGCTCAGCTCCTGTGGACTTCTCCCATCTCAAAGAGCTCCCAGATGCACCTCTGGACACCCAAACTGCACTTCAGTAGCTTGGATTCCACGGAAACTCCACTCAGGAGCTGTGGTCCCCTCTCTTGGCCAGCTTGGAAGTTCTGAAGAAGCCTCTTCTGGCCAAGTTTTCTTCATTCCCACCCCAGCAATTAGCTGCACAATCTCCCTGGATTCCTGCATTATCCTCCTGTTTGCTGAGGCAAATTTAATAAAGTTTCCAGGAGAAAACATCTCCCAGACCAAGCTCCAGTTGCTTTTTGCCTTTGATGCCTCCCAGGAGCAAGTCTGGACTAACAGAGCTCCCAGCAGTGGAATTCCACCTTTTTCTGTCTGCTTCCCTTCCAGGGAGCTGCTCCAGAGGGAGGTTCAGCCTCCCTGGCAAATTCCACAGCTGTGTGAAGTGTTCTCAGCCTCCTTCCACATCTGGGGCTGTAAATCCGAGCCCAGCTCCAAGTCCACAGATTGCTCCGTTTATCTTGGAAAAGCTCCTGTGGATGTGCCTGGAACCTAAATTTTCTCAGCTGCTCACTTCTGATGGGCCCCCCCCTTTTTTTTTATTGTTTTTTTTTTTTTGTTGTTTTGTTTTTTTCACTTCTCCCATCAAGAACTGAAGCCAAATTTAGAGATTTCTTATCCTGCATCCCAATCTAAATAAAAACTGGGCCACAAATAATATTTTTGAGCCTTTTTTCCTTCGAGCAACTCGTGGGTTTTTTTTCCCTGGGGAGCAAATTCTCTCTCACTCTTAGAATCAAGGCTTGTTTACGGAAGGAGGACAAAAAAAAATCTGTGACAGCTTCAGAGAGATCCTTTGGTGAGATCCTATTTACAAAGTGTGCCCTCCACATCCTGCTCCCCAGGAAAAAACAAGCAGGAACCGATGACAGAAAACATTTTACTGCTCACAGTTCCTGAGTCTCCCCCTCTTGTCAGTCCTGTTTGGTTTTTTTCAGGACACATTTAACCATTTCTGGGGGTTTTTTGCTTTTTCTCTCCCACTTGGGAGCAGTGAAGTCGCTCCATTCATCTGGTTTTTTTCCCTCCTGTGGAACTTCATCCAGAGCTAAGATTTTGCCTCGAGGAAAGTAGTAACATCTCGCTCTAAACAACTCAATATTCTGTTAAACCCAGCTCTTCCTCCAGCCCTTCCATCCCTAAACCCAGTTTTATTCCCTCAAGCTTTCCTGGCATTCAGCTCCTGCGGCTGCACCTGATCATTATCCTCAAAAAAACGTGGATTTGGGCCTTTCTCACACACAGGAATAAAGTTTTGTTGTCCTTTTTTAGAAAACTGCTCGAGATCGTGGCCACAGAGACCTTTTCTGTGCCCAGGTGGGCTGAGGCAGGGGTTGGACTGATTTCTGAGCAGATTAAATCCTGTACCTGTCTTTGACACCACACCCTCTGCCAGGTGCTGCTGCTCCCAAATCCAAGCCTGGAAAATCGGTTTTGCCTTGGATACTTCTTTCTGTGGTAATTTCTGGAACACCAACTCCAGAAATGCTGGAAAAAAAGGGGAAAAAATCCTGCTGGAGTGGGGAGGTGACTACAGGGGGCCCTTCCAATCTCCCCCATCCTGGGGATTCTCTGCAACAATTTTTTGCCTTCAAAAATATTCCTCAACTTGTGGATCAAACCCTTGGAGTCAGGATTAGGGAATGCTGGCTTTCCCTAGGGAAAATCCCTGAGCCAGGCTTTTCTCATAGCCAACTCCTGTGCATGGCAGGATTCAGCCCAGCCTTCAACAGGTGTTTAAATTTGGGCAAGAAAGTTGAAATTTAACCTGTTTAAAAATGTCATTTAAATTAAGGCAAGAAAATTCAAGTTTAATTTATTTAAAAATTGTATTTCAGTGAAGGCAAGAAAGCTGAAACCTGATTTATTTCAAAGACTGTATTGAAAATATGGGCATAAGAGTTTAGATTTAATTTTTTTTTAAATGGTATTTTAATTTGGGCAAGATAGTTGAAATTTAATTTATTTAATGATTTTACTGAAATGTGGCCAAGCTGGAAGAGACATCTCCCCCCAGACTTTGGAAGTTCCCATCTCCAGACACTTTCCAGCTCACCCAGTTCACCCACAACCCTCATTTACCTCAGCAAAAAAAAAGAGAATATTTCATTTGGACTTTTATTTCTATACTTTTCCTGCAAATTCCAGTTTTATAGCACAGAGATTTGGGGGAAAAAATAGACCTTTGGGGGTTAATAAGGGTGGAAACATCCTCACCTGGCTGAATTCCCGTTCAAGAGCTCACCCAGACCTTTGTCACCTCCTGTCACACAAAGCTGCGCTCCCAAATCAAATAATACTCAATCAAGCCCCTTAGAGAACTCTGAAGTAAATATTTTGCAGCATTTTAGCCCAAATTACTGCTATTTACTCCCTGTTATTGTTCAAAGAACTCCCAAGGCATCAAGAGGGGTTTATAAACACAGAGAGCAGGGAGATCTCAGCCCATAAAAGCTTTGGATGGGAACAAAAGGGAGCAATAAATGAAGGCAGAATCTCATGTGGGGGCTGAGGGAATGGTTACAACCAGGATGGATCACTTGGTAGAGCTGTAAAAATAAAACTGTGCATTTTTTCTGTTGATATTTCTGGCGTTTAATGCTTGCAAAGCTCCTTCCTGAAACCTTCTGGGTGTATTTGCAGGGAAACATTTGCTCCATCAGAGGCAAGAGACTGCAGGATTGGCCTGAAGTCCCTTTTAAAAGCAGAATTTCCAGGTTTGAGCCTTGGGAGAAGCCTGGGAATGCTGACCTAAGGTTGTCTCCCAAGGCTCTTGGAGTGGAGCTTTCCTTGGAAAAACCCTGCTCCTGTTTCCCCATCAACCTGGCTGAGGGAAGGGGATGGAAAGAGGGAGGTTCAGATGAGATTGTCTATTGGTTTGAAAAGCCAGGTGTCTGCTGAGAAAGGCAGGAAGGAACCTCCCCTGAAATGGAAAATGGAACCCCCTCCCTCTGAATTATTGTAATTTTGAAGTTAAGGGGCTCTCAGGCAAAGATATGGGAGTAGGAATAGCAGTTCTTTACCAGGAAAATGAAAATAAAAATGCAGCAATACAAAGCAGCAGTGCCAGAGTGAGAGCAGGAGCTGCCCCTGTGCTCAGGGTGTTGGTGGCAGTGCCATCCCATGGTGTCACTCCTCCTGCAGTGACAGATGTGGCTCTGCTGCAGCTCTGATCCTGCACAAGGGGGGAGTTTTCCTCTGGAGCTCCAGGGCTGCTGGAGCTGGGCCTGCTCTTCCTCTGGGAATGCCGTGGGAAAAGGCTGATCCCTGGGAATGCAGAGGGAAAAGGCTGATCCCTGGGAATGCAGTGGGAAAAGGCTGCCTGTGCTGCTCCAATCCTCAGATTCTATCCAGGCAGGAATGTTTGGCTCCTCCCCTGGGCGGGGCATCTCCCAATGGGATGATGGAATTTTATCAGCCCTGCAGGGACACTCAGTGGCCATGAACAGCAGATAATTAATAATGAATGGCCCATGAACAGCAGATAATTAATAATTAATGGCCCATGCACAGCAGATCTCTTCTGGAGGGAGGACTGGTGTGGAGGAGATAAAGAACAAAGTGCCCCACCTGGTTTTAAGCTGGCCCATGAACAGGAGATACCTGCCCTACATCTGACAGGTGGCAACAGATTGCACACCCCCAGCCACACCTTGCATTTCTAACCTAAGACAGATTGGAGAGAAAATTCCCCTGGCAGAGAGGTCAGGCCTTGGGATGAGCTGCCCAGGGAGGTTTGGAGTCACTGGAATTGTCCCAGAGCAGTCTGGGTGTGGCCCTTGGGGACAGGGTTTGAGGTGATGCTGGTGGCACTGGGGTGGCACTGGGTGATCCTGGAGGGCTCTTCCCACCTTGGTGATCCTGGGATTCTCCTGACCTGGTTGGATCCAGGCCAGCAGAGCCACTGCCATGGGAGTGTCACCAGCTCAGCCCTGTCCTTACCACAGCAGTGACAAAAATCACCTTTTGCAGGAACAGATGGCAACGATTTTAATTCATTTTAATCCATAATATTAAATAGCCTAAATATGATAATTCCATATGCTCATATGACATTTTCATTAGAAATAAGGTCATAATCTCCTGCTAAATCCTAAATCCTGCAGCTTGTGACACACATCCCCTTTTCCCACACCTTCCAAGGCCACCCTGATGTCACAGCTTCTCCTCAGGAACAGCCTGGGACAGAGGTTCTTCCCATTCCAAAGATTTACTCACTGTTGGGATAACCACAGGCACAGGGATGAGGACACATGAGCAGGTCTGTGCAGAGCTTGGTGGTGACTCCTGAAATTCTCCCAGTCTGGAGATGACTCCCAGAGTTTCCATCAAAAAAATTCCAGCACAACTTCCCCGTCACCTTGGCAGAGCCGTCCTGCTGATTCTCCCAGTGAGAGAACCACAGAATTATGGAATCATGGAAGGGTTTGGGTTGGAATGGACCTTAAAGATCTTCTCGTGCCACCTTCCACTGTCCCAGGCTGCTCCAAGCCTCATCCACGCTGGCCTTGGACACTTCCAGGGATCCAGGGGCAGCCACAGCTTCTGTGGGCAGAAGATTGGTCAAAGCTTCTCTTCCAGACATAAAACAAAAGGATGAAGCTGCCCAGTGTTCCAAGGGCTGCTGACCACTGGAATTCCCTTTGGACAGCCTTCCCCAGAGCAGGAGCTTTTTCAGAAGGGTGGGGTTAAATCTCAGCACTTCCCTGCTCCAGAAATTAAAGCAAAGTGGAGCTAAATCCTTTAGGGAAAAATCTCTGCAGGGTTTGGGATGGTTTGGAGCAAATGAGGCCTGGGGCCATCCTCTGAAGTCTGGGAATGACCCAGGAACAATGGAGAGCTGCCCAGTCCATGGGCACCAGGGGCTGTGCCACGGAAAACAGGGACACTGTGTGCCTGGAAACCACAGTGGGATGGACAACACACAACCAGTTTCATTCCTTTTCCCGTCCCAATCTTCCCCATTTCCCTTTCCCAGACTGAAGGTGCCCCGCAGCCTCATCCCCCATCATCCCAACCTTCCCCAAGACTATCCTGCAGCAATCAAGGAGCATTCCAGATGGGACACATGGAAATGTTTCCACGCTCACAGCAGTGCTGAGCACACAGCCCCTGGGAAAAGCCAGGCTACAAAGGCTTGGGCAAGAGAGGTTGTTCAAAACCCAGCACAGCCTCAAATTCCTCCGTGGGATCCACTGTGCAAACACACCTGTGGATCTGCAGGAACTCATTCCACCTGCCTGGGAGGGCCTGGGACACTCAGGGCAAAGCTCTGGCAGTTGGGGAACATCAATAATTCAAAACCTGTGTGTGACTCACGCTGCCCAACCCATCCCCCTAAGGTTACTTGGACTTCATATTCACAGAAGGCACAGAAGAAATTGTTATTTCTTCTTCCAAAAAGTCATGAATAATTTACCATTCATTACCCAAAAAACTTCTTCTTTTTTTTTTTTTTAAAGATTTTTTTTTTACAATTGGCTTCATCCAAAAGAATGAGAAAGCAGAGAAAATGTTCATTTCCCAACCTCTTCGTAGTTCATTGTTGTTCAGCATAAAAGTATCCCTCAGAAATCTTTAGTTAGCAAAAGATGACATTTTTGGGGTTTCATTTGAAGAACTGCATTTGTTTGGGAAGAAAAATTCACCTCTGCTCTGAAAAAAGTAACTGGGGAGGGGGGGGGAAAAAAGGCAAAAAAAAGCTGGATATTTGGACAATGCTCTGAGGGACAGGGTGGGATTGTTGGGGTGTGAATGCAGGACTGGATGATCCTTGTGGGTCCTTCCAGCTCAAGAAATTCCATGATTCTAAAGGAATGTGTCAGAAGTCACACTTCAGGCCACCAGAGGAACATGGACTGCTGGAGTCTTGTCCTCCCTGCTTGGCAGGAGTTGACAAATCCTCCAGAATTCCACCTGGGATTGTTGGAAATGTCCCCAGCCAGAGCAGCTTCCTCTGCCTGCTGTGTGAAAAGCCATCCCTCCATGGCAGGCCTTGTCCCTGGGATCAGGTGGAATCTGGCAGGGAATCACACCTGATCCCACTGGGAGTGACACCTGATCCCACTGTGACACCTGATCCCACTGGGAATGACACCTGATCCCACTGGGAGTGACACCTGATCCCACAGGGAATGACACCTGATCCCACAGGGAATGACACCTGATCCCACTGGGAGTGACACCTGATCCCACTGGGAATGACACCTGATCCCTCAGGGAATGACACCTGATCCCACTGGGAGTGACACCTGATCCCACTGGGAGTGACACCTGCAGCGTGGGGCCTGTAGCAGTTACCACACAAACTGATTTTCATGGAATTCCTCCACCTGGCTGAGCTGAACAAATTTTCCAGAGGTTTCATTTTGCCATCCAGACAAGCTGATGGGTTTGGAGCGGGATTAGGCCCCTGTTCCACCATCACTGCCAGCCAAAAATCCCCCCAAAAAGGGGGGATTGCCCTCAGCCCACAGGCTTATCCCAAGTATTCAATTCCTCCTTTCAGGATTCCTGGCCTGGGTTCAAACACACCTCTCCTTTTGGAGAGGGTGATTGAGCCTGGAGCAGTTCCCAACCCTGCAAACCATCGGTCAGTGCATCCCAGGGAGGGCTGCTGTGGGAATGGAAGCACTGGAGCAGTGAAAGGTTTCACTCCCTGATTCCTGCCAGGATAAAAATGATCCTGGGACTAAAAGCACTCCTGGCACATTTGTCTCACCCCCAGCCTGAGTTTGCCTCCCCTCATGTGTCTGTTTTCAGATTTTTAAATTTCTGTAAGTACTTAAATCTGTCCTATCTCTAAAATTGTAGCTTCCATTAATGAGGCAAATTAATTGATGTTCACCACTGCTTGACACAGCCCAGGTAGGATCTTCCCCATGATTTTCCCTGTAAATCCTGCAGGAAGGGAAGGGATGGTGCTGTTTTATCCTTGGCATTCCAGCAACTCTGGTGCAGCAGCTCCACCTCAGGAACGTGGTGGGACACAAGTCCCTGGTTCCCATCTCTGCCTCTTCACCTCTTTCCTGTCTCGTCTTCACACCCACATCCACAGGGATTGCACTTCCAGCCCCTCAGCCCCAGAGGAATCCCTGGATGCTTTGGGTTGACCCTCAGAGATCATCAATTCCCACCACCAGGAAGGAGCAGGGACAGCTTCCCACAGCTGCCTGGAAGTGCCTGGCATTCCCTGCCTGGAGGGTGAGGACTTGGAAGGCCCAGCACAGGCAGGATGCAGTGCCAGGAGCAGCAGTTTTCCACGTTTTTGGAATAACCCAACTCACCCCTCGTGCCTTTTCCTGAAAAACATCCAAGTGCTTTCTAAATCCACGTGAAGCAATTCCCAAGGGGGTGCCCAGAGGTTCTCCAGCCTGTGCTGGGGCACATTCCCAACAGTGAGGGCCTGCAGGGGCAATTCCCAATAAAAGGTGTTTTTATTGCCTGCTTTTCCCGGTTGGGAAATGGGATGGAACTCCTGGCGTGGCAGCTCAGGGCAAGGAGTGTTTAGAAGCAGCTCCCAGGTGTTTTTATCCCTCGTGAAGACACAGCTCCTTGTTTTTTCCATGTTTAATGGCTCCTTAAAGTAGGATAAATCATATTTTTACCTCTGCTGATTACCAGAGACTTCATAGGAGAACTTATATGCAAAAACCAAGAATTACAAACAAAATTAATTCCCAAATCCCACTCTGGAGTAGTTCAGCACTTACCAATCCAGGCAGCTCTTAGGAGGTGTCCAAGAGGGGGAGTTTTGGGATTAACCAGCAGGAAATCTGCTCTGGGACCATGCAGCCAGGTGGGTGAGCCTGGCAGGAGGAGATTAAACAAGACTGGGGGTAAATTTGCATTAATTTGAGGTAAATTTGCATTAATTGGAGCTATGAATCAAACCTTGAGAAGACTGAGCAGACACTGGGCCTGTAAATAATGACACAACACCACAAAGATTCCTCTGGCTGCCCTCAGGACACGAAGGCTCCTGAGGTGGGATGAAGGGGTAGAAAAGAACCAGCAAGGGAAGGGCTGTCAGTCCCCAGGTGGAAAAAACAAGGAACGAAACAAATGGGAATAACCTTGAGGTGTGCAGAGCTCTCTGATCTTTGTCACCCTCCCAGCTGCCCCTGCTCCTGGCAGGGTCATAAAGAGTGAAAAGAAGGTTCTGGAGCTCTTCAACAACAAAACAGTTTCCAGGTATCCTATCAGCAAGAGCAGTTTCCATTTTTTTTTTTTTTTTTTTTAATGGAGATAAAGCAGGAAAAACATTGCTCAGGCTGAATCCCACTCTAAGATCACAACCCAAACCAATCTGCTCAACTGTTTTTGCTCTACATTGGAACTTTGGAGCCCTGTTTTGAGGTGGAGAACTCCACTGCCTTCCCAGTTAGTCAAAACACCGTTATCTGGGATAACAGGACATGGACACAATGGTTAAAGAAATAGAAAAAAAACCCCCCTTTTTGAATCTTCACCCCAGAAATTCACTGGGGATTTGGTCTTCTTCAAACTCAAAATGAGGGCTGGGGCTTGGTTTGGTCGCACTGAGGGAAAAGCTTTTGGCTGGTTTGGGAATAATTTCCAATCTGAGGACGAGCAGTGGTGGCCCCACAGACTCCCAGTTAGACGGGGAAAGGGAGTGGAAGGACATTCCTACAAGAGGGGAAAAGTCTTAAGCCAGAAAAATCCCTCCATTTTAATTTCTGGAGGCCCCAGCCCCTTTTTTTGTGCCCTCAGCCTCTGTGCCAAACACGACAACGTTCCCAAGCCACCTCCAAACTTCTCCTGAGCTCCTGAAGTCATGGTCTGAACATTCCTCAGGGATGAGTTTTCTAAATCTCTCCACTGGCTCCACACATCTGTCAGATTTTGGGAGTGAGACAAACAGGGCCAATTTACCTTGGAAAAACAGCAGAAGGCATGGCCCTGACCCTGTGGCATCCCACTGTGAAATCCAAGCATGGAAACACCAAAGCTTCTCAGCAGAACCTCTGGAATAGTCCTGTTTTTAATGCAGCGTGGAGAAATCAACATAAATTTTTATTCTTGGGAATGACTGAACTCATCCAGGCAAATCTTCCCCAAAAACATCACTCTGAGATGGCTGCTTGACCCCACTGAAATGGCCCAAGATTTTTTTAAAAATGGGAGATGCAGGAGAGCTTCCTGTGCTCTACCTGTCCATGCACATCCTCGTGCCGGTCACGAGAGGGAATCAACAACAAAAACTGGCAGCATCCAGCTCTGGCACCCTTTGGATTCTTCCCCACTTCTTCTGGCACCCACACGGTGTCCTGGGCTAGCAGGAGAGCTTGGAGCACACCCAGGTGTCACCCCCAGTGGCTCTGGGGACGCTCACAAACACATCAGAGGCCAGAGGTGCTGCCAATGCCAACAATTCCAGAGCAGGGAAGCACCCCAAAAACTCGGAGGAAGGAGTGTTTGGAAAAACAGACGGGCCTGGCACGCTGAGAGTTTTGTTTGGGAAAGAATTGTTCCCTGTGAGGGTGGGCAGGGCCTGGCTGAGGGCTGAGGGCCTTGTAAGATGGGACTCGTGTGACACCTGGGGACACAGGGAGGAGCTGGAGCTGCTGCAGAGAGCCCAGAGGAGGCTCCAGGATGAGCAGAGGGCTGGAGCAGCTCTGCTGGGAGGAAAGGCTGGCACAGCTGGGATTGTTCACCTGCACAGGAGAAGCTTTGGGCTGAGCTCAGTGTGGCCTTGCAGGGCCTGAAGGAGCCCCAGGAAACATGGAGAGAGACAATTGCCAAGGGCTGCAGGGACAGCACACAGGGAATGGCTCCCAGTGCCAGAGGGCAGGGCTGGGTGGGATCTTGGGAATGAGGAATTGTTCCCTGGCAGGGTGGGCAGGGGCTGGGATGGAATTCCCAGAGCAGCTGTGGCTGCCCCTGGATCCCTGGCAGTGGCCAAGGCCAGGTTGGACACTGGGGCTGGAGCAGCCTGGGACAGTGGGAGGTGTCCCTGCCATGGCAGGGGTGGCACTGGGTGGGCTCTGAGGTCCCTCCCAACCCAAACTGTTCTGGGATTTGTTGATTCTCCCACTCAGGTGAGACCTCCCAGAGCCAAAAGCAGAAGATGGAGCCTTTTCCCTGCACTTTCACTGGGAATCACCCTCTGGAGAGTCCATGGAGAATCCACACCTGCTCCTGAGTCCTGGTGCATTTTGTTGCTCTCACAGCTCTCAGAAGTTCCAGATAGGAATTCCTCCCTTCAGCAGTGGTCAGTGTTCCTGAGGAAAGCCAGGACTTGTTAAATGTCACCACAGGGAGTGGGAATACGGGAATTAACACCTCAAAGGGAGAGGGAACTCAGCTGCAGTTCTACCCCTAAGCTCTGCTGGAGGGAGAATTCCCAGGCATTCCCTCTCAAACCTCTCCAGCTGTGCACTCCACAAACTCAGAGCTCTCTTTCCCTCCTGTTTCTTTCCTCCAGCATCTCATTTCCGAGGAGCAGCTTCTTCGTGCATGGCCCAGGATGTCCCTGAGCCGTGTTTTCCTCAGGCAGGTGTGTGTGGAGTCAGAAGGAGCCCAAAATGTAAAAACACTGCCCTCAACACTCTCCCTGCAGCTGGATCTCTCCAATTTTCCACTGCTGGACGCTGCTGCCAGGCTGAGAGCAGCTCCCAGAGCCAGCCCAGTACTTTTCCATGGAAGGATGAAATCCCTAAGAATAACAATTTATCAGAGGAGCCGTGGCTGTTTGACCTGGCTCATTTTCAGAGATTAGGAACCAACGAGCTCCCAATGAATTGTGGTGACTTTGTGGTTGGGTTTTTTTTATTTTTTTTTTTTCCCCTAAGAAGTGATTTTCATGTTTCATCAGTTCTCGGGGAAGGGAGGGGGGGAAGGAATGCACATCTGTCTTCCCAAGTGGATCAGGGAGAGGATAATAACAAATAATGATAACTCACCCACGTGGAGAGCCTTTCATCCTGCAGGAGCCCGGGAATGCTGCAGTTTGTGGGCCAGCCTGCTGTGTTTTATATATATTTTTTTTTTTTTTTTTTTTTTTTTTTTGTTTGGGTTNATTTATATTACAGTTTCACAAACTGTGAGTTCTATAGTATTTTACTCTAACAAATTAAAAAAATGGAGTTGCATTTCTTTTTTTACAAGGTCTTTTAAGGATAAACTGTTTAATTAAGAAATTACACTTGAATTATTTTTACTTTTAACTCAATAACTAATTACTCGTGGGTCACAATGCAGATTTTTTACTCGTGGGTCACAATGCAGATTTTTGTTTAGTTACATAATATTACTCAAACTTATGCAGAAGAAAGTGAAGAAGAAGAACTAGTTTTTGCTCTAAAACTTCTATTTTGTTTTATATGTGTTACTGTATTTCAAAACTTTAAGTTTTCTACTATGTGATATTACAGACTTCTCTTTAAACCACACATTTCTAATCTTCACTCTGTCATTCAATTTTGGAAGCTTTTTCTATGGCTTTAGGTCCAATGCAGTGTTCTCTTGGGGGTCAGTGCCTGGCAGCACAGAAAGGCTGAAATTCTCAGTATCCAGGGTTCCAACACCAGTCTGTGGATTTCAGGGAGAGCAGGAGCATCACACAGGGCAGGGCAGAATCCCTGGAACCCTGCAGGCATCCTGTGGGAATTTCCATAGCTATTAATGGGGGAAAAAAAAGTGGTTTTAGCAGAATTTTCACATTCCTGCTCTCCTGGAGCCCAAGATTTTCTGCAGGAGCAACTCCTTGGTATTCAGTGCTGCCTGAAGAGCAGGTGAGTGGAAAGGAGTGGGAGATATCCCTGTTGTGATGGAGGAAACAGCCATGGAATGGGCTGGGAAAACCCTCAGGATGTCAGTGACTGGCAGGGTCACTGCCATCACCTCAGGGACAGAAACACGCCCTGGCCACTCCTGCACGGTCCCACCTGGCCCTGGGTTGGCCAAACCCCAAAGATGTGGCTGCACACAAAGCCAGGCTCACAGAATCACAGAATCATGGAATGGTTTGGGTTGGGAGGGACCTCAGAGCCCACCCAGTGCCACCCCTGCCATGGCAGGGACACCTCCCACTGTCCCAGGCTGCTCCAGCCCCAGTGTCCAACCTGGCCTTGGCCACTGCCAGGGATCCAGGGGCAGCCACAGCTGCTCTGGGAATTCCATCCCAGCCCTGCCCACCCTGCCAGGGAACAATTCCTCATTCCTAAGATCCCACCCAGCCCTGCCCTCTGGCACTGGGAGCCATTCCCTGTGTCCTGTCCCTCCAATTCCTGATGAAAAGTCCCTTTCCATGTTCCCTGGAGCCCCTTCAGACCCTGGAATTTGCTGTGAGGTCTCCACACAAACTCCTCTTCTCCAGACTGGACATTCCCAGCTCTCCCAGCCTGGCTTCATAGGGGAGGTGCTCCAGTCTCCTCAGGAACTTCATGGCCTCAATCCCAGAATCCCAGGGTTGGGAGAGACCTCCAAGATCATGGNTTCTGGATCTTCTCCAACTTCCACACCCTTCCCATGCTGGAGGAACCAGGATTGTTCCCGCTGTTCCAGGTGGGATCTCAGCAGAGCAGAGGGGCAGAATCCCCCCCCTGCCCTGCTGCCCACGGGGCTTTGGGTACAGCCCAGGATTTGGGGGATTCTGGGCTGGATCAGGCTGGAAAAGGCTCAAACTCCTCACAGGCACATCCTGTCTCCATGGAAAGCCAAAGGAATGGAAAAGGACGCTCCTGGATGACTCCAGTGAGATAGAAAAAGCAAAATCTGCCCCCATTTCAGGTACCTCCTGCACTTCAGACATTTCCCTGCCGTCCCCACCAACCCGAAAACATCGGTGTTAAACTAATGTCAAGCAAAATGGGAATTGTTTTAAAGCCAAATTTATCTGCTGTTTGCTCCTGCCTGGCCCTCACCACCACTCCAAGGTCATGTGAGAAATGGTTCTCACAGCACAACACCACGTGGATCCTCCTCTGTCCAGGACAGTCCCAGCCTCCCCTTTCCCTCCAGGAAAACCCTGTCTACGTGCTGGGATGCCAAATCCCCTGTGCAGTGCTAAATTTGTCCAGGGCTCAGCATCTGGGAGATGTTCAGAGGCACAGAAGGGAGGAGCTGCCCTGAGCCATCCCCACTCCGAGTGATTGCCAGGAAAGCAGCCCCGTGTGAGCACAAAAAAGGTGAAATTCCAGCCCAAATCTGCCTCTGGAAAAATCATCACCACTGTCTCCTGCAGCTGCTGATCCTTCAGGGCACCCTCGAAGTGGCAGCTCTGGCAACAGGAGCCCAAAAAATGTGGGGCCAATCCTTGCAGGAGGTGGCCACCAAATCCTGCACCCTGGGGACCCCTTGGCAAACCCCAGGGGGAATTCCAAATCCATGGAGCCCTTTGGAAAATACTCCTGGCTCATCATTCAGGAGTTACGGGCTGGGCACCAGGAAAATCCAGCGTGGGTGGGGATGGGGCTCTTTTCTCATGGAGAAGCCTCTTTCTGGATGTTTCTGGGATACTTTTGTGGGGATTTTCTTTTCAATAATTCACGTAAGAATCAGAAAAAACTCAGAATATGCTGGTGGGGTGTAAAAAACTCAACCAATGGTGCCTCACACAGGGCTTGAGCCCACCCTGAGCCCAGCTTTGTTAAGACATGCTCAGACCTGAATTAGAACGGTATTTAAGGCTGGCAGAGCAGATCAGGATTGCTCAATGATGCTCCAGTCTCCCTCCAGAAGCATCATCCAGATAGAAATGTCCCATCTGCTCCGGTGGTCTCTGCTCAGGGAATGCTGTGGTGCCATTCCCATGGAATGACAAACCCTGATTGTCTTGGGAATTTGGAGGCTGAAAGTAGCGGATGAGTGAGGCTTAATTGGACTTCAAGGCACTCTCTAACCCTGGCTCAGGGCTGGTTTTGCCTTCCTAGATCATGGAATTACAGAATGGTTGGGTTAGAAGGGATTTTAAGGATCATCCTGTCCCACCCCAGACATGGCAGAGACACCTCCCACTGTCCCAGGCTGCTCCAGCCCCAGTGTCCAACCTGGCCTTGGCCACTGCCAGGGATCCAGGGGCAGCCACAGCTGCTCTGGGAATTCCATCCCAGCCCCTGCCCACCCTGCCAGGGAACAATTCCTCATTCCCAAGATCCCACCCAGCCCTGCCCTCTGGCACTGGGAGCCATTCCCTGTGTGCTGTCCCTGCAGCCCTTGGCAATTGTCTCTCTCCAGGTTTCCTGGGGCTCCTTCAGGCCCTGCAAGGCCACACTGAGCTCAGCCCAAAGCTTCTCCTGTGCAGGTGAACAATCCCAGCTGTGCCAGCCTTTCCTCCCAGCAGAGCTGCTCCAGCCCTCTGCTCATCCTGGAGCCTCCTCTGGGCTCTCTCCCGCAGGTCAAAGAACATCCCAGCTCCCAGACCAGTGAAAGCAAAGGAAAATTGCTGAATTTGAAGTCTCAACTCCAGAGCAGACAGGGACTGATCCAAAGAGGATTAAAGGTGAACAAGCTGGAGGGTTTTGTTCTTTGAAACAATGTTCTTAGAACATTGCGACTTGACCCTTAATTTGTTTCATTTTTACATTAAGCTGGGAAAAGTAAATGGATTTTCCAATCCAATAATATTTATTTTGTTCCAGCCTGTTATAACAAGCTTGTGCTGCCCTGAAGGCAGCTCTGCATCCAGGGACTCCATTTCAGAGCTGTTGGTTTCTGGGAGAGAAGTAGGATAAAAAAATTGACTTTGATGTTTTGTAGCCCACAGCAGAATCACTCCTGAGCTCCTCTCTCCTCCAAGGAAAGGAACCTTCTGGCTGTCAGCAGAGTGGGTGGAAAAATAAAATTTTAACATCCAGCAAAACCTCTGATGATTATAAAAAGAAACATTCCCAGAGTTTGGGATGTCTGAGCACACAGGGAGACCACAGGATCGGGTGTCCAGCAAGGAATTCCGTGCAGTGTTTGCATCTCTGCTGCTCCACCTCCTTGGGAAGGAGAATTCCCCAAGTGTCAAACAGGCTCATCAAACATGGAACTGCTGCTGTGACCTGATGGGATCCAGGGAGCGGCTGGGGCTGGGCCAGGAGGGATTTAGGTTGGGTTTTAGGGAAAGGTTTTTCCCCAGAGGGAATGGGCACGGCCCCGAGGCTGCCAGAGCTCCAGGAGCCTTTGGGCAGCGCTGCCAGGGATGGACAGGGTGGGAATGTTGGGGGCTGGGCAGGGCAGAGCTTGGATCAATGATCCTGTGGGTTTATTCCACTCAGGATATTCCAGGATTCTGTGATTCTCTGAACCAGCTCGAAGCTGAGCGTGCAGGGCAGTGGGGAAGCAGAAGTTCCCGTTTTGGGGTTTTCTCCCGGTGCTACTCCCAAGACTGGCAGAGAAGGAATACCCCAGTGTCACTGCCATTTTATAAGTTTCCTATATGGAAACTTGCTGGACATTTTCCTTCCATGGGAAAGCTGACTTCTCTGCAGATTTCTGTAAAAACAAACCCATGTCTGTGTGCAGCTACAGCTGCTCTGGGAATTCCATCCCAGCCCCTGCCCACCCTGCCAGGGAGGAATTTCTTCCCAAGATTCAGTGTAAGGGAGGAATGATGATGCTGTGAGGCACAAAAATGCCAGAAATGATCGAGAATTCCAGGGAAAGACACCAAGAATCCTGGGCAGGAATATTTTGGGGAATATTAGCTTTTCACACCACATTTCCCTTTATTTCTTTCACACAGAGAAAAAACACAGGGAACAATTTTATCCAACCTACTTCAATTAACAAATCCCTGCAGCAAATCCCAGACCCCAGTGGTCCCAGAAAATAAATATCTTCATTTTATTCCTTACCTAATCCCATTTTTCTCAGGGAGTGAAAGCAACACAGGATGTTTCAAAGCATCCAGGTTTTCTCCCTGGGCACACCAGATGGGAAAGGGGCAGGGAGAGGTTCTTCCAAAAGGAAGTTGGGAGCAGGAGCCTGATTCCCGTGTCCAGGATCGTGCTGGGCAGCAGGTTTTCACTCTGGATCCCAGAGCCAGCCCAAGAGCCAGCCTAAAATTAGTCTGAACTAATGTGTTCCAATAGAAACTAAGCCAGGGATCATTTTCAGGACACACTTGGAATTCCAAGTTGGTTTTATGTTAAAAAAGCCATATTTGCTAAACACAGATATTTTAATTCACTTGAATTTAATTAATTTTCAGTCTTCCACTGAATTTTTTCAATCCTCTCCATGAATTCTTTTCCAGTTTTCCACAGTAAAAATAAAATAGAATCCCAAAAATTCAGGCAGGCAGATGACAACGAGCTTCACAACAAAGAGTTTGTGTAAATTTAGGCTGCCAGCATCAGTCAAGACTTTTTAGCTCTGTTTTTGCCATGGAAGACAACAAAATGCAATTAAATAAAAAATTAAATTAAATTAAAGCCTGATATTTTTACCAAGGAAATTCAAGGACTTCATTGAAAAAGCCACTTTGGCTTTCAAATTCCATGCATGAGGAGCTTTCCATAAAAATGCACTTTTATATTGTTGGATTATTCTTATTCTGCTCAGCCTGAAGAAGATGCCAGGGAGAGCTCAGAGCCCTG
>VWZP01002018.1:0-14623 GCA_013396995.1 Dicaeum eximium
TCTGTCCTAAACCAGGACACCAGGTTTGGCCTAAACTACTTCTTTAATTTGTTTTTCATCTTCCTCTTTTAATCGGAGGAGTTTGACTACCATTTTCTCTCCCTCTGGAAGCACCCCAGCAAATTACATCCTGCCCCTGGTACTAATAAAACATCTTCCATTCTTATTTGGTTTGTTCCTTCAAATATTACATGTTTTATAACTGGTTCTTTAAATCCTTCTCTTTTTGTTCCTACTCCTTGAATTGTATTTTGTCTTTTTTTGCATCTTTTTGGAATTCTACAAACACATGTCCTCTCAACCCCTGTATCTACTAAAAATTAAAATTCTTTCTCCTAGGGGTCTATTTTTAAAGTTATCAAGGGCTCCTGTTGATATTTTGACCCCAGGAGATAGAGCCCCTGACATTCTTATATTTCCGTTTCTCAGGCCTCCTTAAAGACTTTCAGGTCCTTTTCCCTCTGTGGGCAGTTTCACCTTAAATGTCCAATTTCCTTGCAATAGTGACAGATTGGGCCTTGGTTGTTAGGTTTCCCTTTTCCCTGTTTAGGGCTCCTTTCCCAGGGAGCTCTGTTCCCTTTATCCTCCCCCTGGTTCCATTTGCCTTGGCCTGATGGCGGTTTCACTTCCTTATGGGCGTGCGTCTTTACGTGCTGGCTTCCCTCGGCAATAGCAGCTGCCATTATTTTAGCTTTTGCCTTTCTTTTCTCTTCGTCCCTCAGTATATATACCTTTTAGGCTTTTTTTAACAAGTCATTTAATCCCTTGTCTTGCCATTCTTCCAGTCTTTCTAGCTTTTTTCTTTTATCTGTCCAAGCATGAGTGACAAAGGTTATCTTCAATAAAGCTTGTCTAGTTCCTGTATCGGGGTCTATACCTGAGTATTGTCTCATATTTTTTCTTCTCCAGCCATTCACTCGGAGTCTCTTCCTTCTTTTGTTGTTCAGCAAATGCTTTATGGGCATTCTGAGTTCGTGGAGCAGCTTCCCTAATCTCCCTGACAATGAATGTTCTATAATCTTCCATGTTTTGTCTTCACCCGTGGTTATTGTAATCTCAATTAGGATGTTGCAAGGGCATTTTCTGATCCTCAGGGAGTCCGTGTGCATGCTCCCTCTCCCATATCCACATACCCACTGCTCAGATCATTTGTCTTTTTTTGGGTGTAAACAAAAGGTTTGTTATAGATTGTATTTCGTCCCAGGTATAAACATTGGGCCCCAAAAACTGGTCTACTTGTTCTGCTAATCTAATAGGGTCTTCTAGTAGACCTTTTAATTTCTTTTTAAATGTTCTCACTTCAGAGGAATTAACTGGGGCAGTTACAAATCCGATTCCCTCGTGTGCCCCTCTCAATGGTTTTTCCTGGAGGGGGTATAGTGCCACTGCTTGGTTCTCATTTTTCAATTCATCTCGTTGGACCACTCTTCTCCTGGTGTTCTGACTAGGTCTGTCAGGGGGTGGAGGGGGTACATTAGGTGCTGGCAGATATGGAGGGGGCAGATAATCTAAGGGGTCCCAGTTTTTAGTTTCTTTTAATTTAAACATATTCACCTCCTCCAGAGAAGCCTTGCTTTTCCAGCAGGCTGCATAATCACTCTCTTCTCGGCTAACTGGTTCTTTAGTAGTCACATGAATATTCAAAGCTTGGTGCATCCATGTCTCAATCATGTTTTGGCCAGAATAAATGATCCGATCTTTTCTTTAGTCCATTCTATCATACACTAATGTATGATTTTAATTTTATTTTTATTCACTGTGTCAGGGTTATGTTTCCACTGTGCCAATTTTATCCCTAGGGGGCTACTGGGAGGTATATCTATTGATATTTTCCTGCTCCCCTTTCCTCTGGGGATTTTCTTTTTGCTTGCTTTGTATCCCATTTGTCCTGGGATGACTTTATGATACTGAATTGTATCCCCATTCATCTGTTTAGCCCAGAAATAAGTTTTGCACCTTTAAAACTGGATCTGAGAGTGAAGGGGGGAAAAGGAGAAGCGGTGGAATGTCTGAGGTGATTGTATTCAAAAACATAAAGATAAGACCTGTCCTTCTCACAGACAGTGTTGTCTGCAGAACAGACAGTGAAAGAGAGCTCTCCTTTGCTTTTAGTTAGTTTTTTTGCTAGCTGAGGCAGAGAAGTTCCCTGGACTGTGGTTTTTCTTTTTCTTGGAACTGTTCAAACTTGCTCTGGAGTGAAAACCCAAAAATACCAGGAGCTCAAACCTGTGGCCCACCAGAGCCCAGGATGATGCATTCCAGTGCCAGAGGGACTGATAAAGGACTGAGTGAGCCGAGCTACAACCCACAAAAAGGATTTTCTGAATTTGCCATCTCTTCAGAACAGTGAGACATTCCATAGTTTAATATTACGTTCCATTGTTTAATATTTTTTTTTTTATGCTTGTGAATACTTTGCTTGTTGAATAAACAGTTTTTTTGCACAAGCTACCGAAGGAGAAGGTGGATCAAGCCAACTTGCTGAACTCAAAGCTGTTCAACTGGCCCTGAACATTGCTGAAAGAGAGAGAAGTGGCCAAGGCTCTATCTGTATACTGATTCCTGGATGGTAGCCAATGCTCTGTGAGGTTGGCTGGAAAGATGGAAAGAGACTAATTGGCAGCGTCGAGGAAAACCAATCTGGGCTGCTGAAGAGTGGAAAGACATCGCTACCAGGGTAGGGAGACTGCCTGTGAAAGTCCGCCATGTAGATGCCCATGCCGCCAAGAGTAGAGCTAATGAGGAACACCAAAACAATGAGCAGGTAGATCAGGCTGCAAAGGTAGAGGTGTCAAAGATAGACTTAGATTGGGAACATAAGGGAGAGTTGTTCCTAGTTCGATGGGCCCATGATGCCTTAGGTCATGAGGGCAGAGATGCCACCTACAAGTGGGCCCGAGACCGAGGGGTTGATTTAACCATGGACAGTATTTCTCAGGTTATCCATGACTGTGAGATGTGTGCTGCCATCAAACAGGCCAAGCGAGTGAAGCCCCTGTGGTATGGTGGGCCGTGGTCCAAGTACAAGTATGGGGAGGCCTGGCAGATTGACTACATCACACAGCCCCAGACACGCCAAGGCAAGCGCTACGTGCTCACAATGGTGGAAGCCACCATGGGATGGTGGGAAACCTATCACTTTTCTCCAAGGAAATATTTTCCCAAACCAGTTGGGGGAGGGGCCATTTGAATTTGCTTTCTAGAGAGACCCCATTCAGAGATTTCCTCCCACATTTGTCCTAAACCAAGACAAATTATTTCTCAGCTTATCCTGGCACTGTTTGTACACTTTTTTTTTTTTTTTCTTCTTTCTTAACTTCTAAGCAAATCTAACTCTATACCTTTCACACATATTTTCCCAGTCCTTCTCGGGTACTGTTCAGGCTTGGGGAACTAAATGCTGTTTTCTCACATACTATTTCCTACAGAAATTAAAATATTTAATGCCTGTTTCTTGCCTCTCAGTTTCACTCTTTCACACTCTTGGCACTAGGCACTCTTTTGTGTGGATGTTCAATACCACCTCTTATGACAGATTTTACATTCACACCATACCCAAGGTTCACATCTGAGTCCACAACTTAAATACAAAATTACACTTATACAGACAACACAAAATCTTTATTTAAAAATTTTATTCACAGGGATAACAAACTTCGCTTTTTTCCAGCCGCCGCAGTCACTCGGTTTTCAGTATGTCTCATTCACTCAGCATTTACATTCATCAATCACACAAGATGCAGCACATACACATATATTTCGCACACATTCACACAATATTAAGGTACCTCGGTTGTTTAATTAGGTGTTAATATTTTTTTACAGGTTTGTTACACAATAACCTACCCTCAGTAAAATAATCTTAAACCCTTCTAATATCCCCAAGCTTAAAATCTTTCTCTCACTACCCACACACCTATAAATCCACAGCTATATAACAGCACTTAAAATGGACTTCAAAGCCTTACTAAAGGGTCACCACTTATGGTGGACCACCAGCACTTATAGCAGAGGGACAGTGGAACCACAAGCAGCACCCAGAAAGGCTGCAAGTATCTGCCCCTTCAGAGGGTTGAAAGCTTCTCCTCTGCCCTCCAATGCAGCCCCTTATATATTTCATCTCATATGTATTTCACCTGTGTGCCTTCTTGCGATTAGTCAGTACTTGGCTCATTGCCTTCCATATCAGGCACCTGTCCTGCACAGCTGTAGCCCATTAAGGAGGAGGCTCGACCACAGTCCTACTCCCAATAACCATAAACTGTGTGCTTACAACATCACCGCGTATCTTTCCTTCCCGCCCTTGTAGCCAAAAGCTACATCAACTGTTCTCTTACTCTCCTTTTACCCTGTCATCAAGCAGGCCTGTCAGTCTCTCAGATCTCTCAGGCGGTGTTATCTCTTCAGCAGCTTAACACCCCTAGACCAGCCCAACTATCCATGCCTAAGGGTATATTGGGGTTTTGGGTTCTCAGCATCCCACCTTCTGCAGACCCTGTACCCAATATAGCCAAGGTTCCTGTAGGCAATCAGGTATAGACCGAGACCAGTACTACCCGGAAGTAGGATTCCTGCAGTCAGATTACAGGCTATTCCTCTCTTCTCTTTTTGTTAATTCCCCTTTTTAACCCCAAAGGAGCTAAACCTCAACAATTCCGGGACTGACTCAGTCTCTACCATCCACTTGGTCCCTTCACTGGCTGGTCCCCTTACAGAGAGATGAAAATGCGGTTAGAAGGACCTCACAATCACTTCACACATCCAGAGGGTCCGGTCTACATCTCGTACACACACACACACACACACACATACTCCTGGATTCCGCACCACCCCTTTCTCACAATACTCACCCATCTAGGTTTTCATGCACAATTTAGGGGCTGGCAGTTGCCGTGGTTTCTTAGGGAATCTTTACTTCCCCTTTTCTTTTTGTCCCTTTTACCCACTGTGTCAAACCTGCGGTTGCCAGTACCAACAGGAGAAGCCCAGTTGAGCCACTAAACTCAGCGGGATGCCTCTCGCTCAGGATCTCCCCCAGTTACGGAGACGCAGTGCTAAATCTCGGTGGAACGTCCAAATTGTGAGAAACAAGGCTCACTCTTTAAAATTTTAAAAATTTTAATAAAGGATAAAAGGGACAGTAAACAGCACTGGGTGCCTGGTAAATTGCTAGTGGCATGTCAGCTATGACAAATTTCCTTATATACTTTTTCATTGCACTGATCAAATGCATATTCATGAAGATTATACATATTCAAACATTCCTTTGAGTTCTTTTACATATTCCAGGAATTCTTTAGCTTGGTTCGACCCCTGACCCGTCATGCAATAGTGTAGATTTGATTTTTGGGAGTTGTGTATGTTATTTCCTCACAATGTATATGCCATTTCCTCACAACAAACGGAATTATTGATAGCCCCAGGCTCAGCAGCAGAAGTCTTTTTCACCTCTTTTCTTTCAATGTTATCCATGTGGTTTCATCAGTTATCTAATCATACAGACAGTTTTATCTCTTTCCACAAATGTATCTAAGTTATTCTCACTATTTTCAGTTAGTTACAAAAATAAAAGCATCCTGTAAAAGTTAACATTACATAGTCTCTATTTTAATATTTTGCAAAAGCCTAAACTGCAATATAGGTTTATCACACTAATACATATATAAACTACACATGGCCAGAGCATTGGCCACAAAAGCTGACAAATTATACTATATCAAAAACTGTTAAAAAGTGATTACAAACTGTACTACATCAAACTCCTCCTTGTGATTAATAATAATTTGCAAAAGCTAATACATAATAGGGAAAGCCAACAACTATATAGTTATTTATAACATTGTTTTTATAAACCTTAGTTATCATTGACCTAATTTTCTGTTCCTGGGTCCTTTTTGGTTTTGCAGTTATTTTCAGTGACATAATTTTCTGTCCTTTTGTAGCCATTTCTGGATCTGTAGGCATTGCTAATACCTGCATCTCCTTGATCACATGTTGAATAAGTTGTACTAAGTAAGGGATCATACATGGTAAAAAGATTAGAGTTGCTACAGCACATAAGAAGAAAAAAAGCATTCATTTAACCCATAGTGTCTTGGTTTACAAGACAGGTGTCTTCTAAGGAAGGTAGAAAAGCCTCCCTTGGACAGGAGAATGTAAACCCCCTCCCTCTGAATAATTAGAATTTTGAANCCCTCCCTCTGAATAATTAGAATTGTGAAATTAAGGGGCTTCCAGGCAAAGATATGGGAATAGGAATAACAGTTCTTTACTAGTTCTTTACCCATGGTGGTGGTAGAAGGCAGCAGGGATGGAGTCTCACAGTGTAGGCGAATTCCCTCCGCAGCCTGTCTCTCCTCCGGTGCCAAGAGTGAGAGAGAGCTAGGAACTGCTCCCAGCCCAAATCTCCTGGTATCTCCGCGCCCCCCCCCACCCTTCCCCCGAGAGAAATTCCTAAAGAACCAAAAGTTTCCATTAGCAACTCAATGCTCAATGGGAAAAATTCTACAGGTGATAAGGAAAGAACAGGAGAGAAAAAACCAAAACCCAACCCCCAACACGTAGTCTACCAGGTAACCACAAAAACATGTCCCATTCACATATTTTCCACTTTTGGACCAGTACATGAGCTAACTTTCTTATTCCCTTTGTTATTTGTTTCACCACTTTTCCATTGTCATGTATTTGCAAACAGTAGTTAGAGTAATTTAATTTTCCACACACTCCCCCTTCTTCTGCTAATAGATAATCTAATTTCCTAATCTAACTATCATGTTGTCTTCCCCACCACCTGTGGCGAGTGAAGGCACAAAAAGAACTTAACATAAAGAAAACAATGACAGCGAGGATTGGCCCCCAGTGACTGGAGATCTGAGAGGAGGGATGCCCATAAAGACTATTCCAGCAGACAGTCTATGGGTAGGCACATGAGACGTCCCTTGATGTTGACACACTGGCTGCTGTTTTGGTCCACTCCTGCAGTGTCCTTCTAGCTGAGATGTCCAAATCTTCGGGGCCTCAGAGACCTTAACTTGACTGTGAGGGGTCCACCCATGTTCAGCTGTCTTGATGGCTGTTTTTGTGGTCAGTGAAATTTGGAAAGGTCCACGCCACTTAACCACCAGTGGTGCTTCTTTCCCCTCCTTAACCAGGACTAAATTCTCTGGTCCGATGTTATGAACAGCAAAGTCCAAAGGCAGCATCTGTGCCACCTGAGCTTCCTGTCAAAGACATTTCACAAGACACAGTATCCTGGCCGCATACTGGTTTAAATATTCATCTTTACCTCCCCACTGCAAAGAGAATTAACAGGGTAAGAATCCCAAACAATTCAAAGGGGAACGATTGAATATTCCCTCTGTTTTGGCTCTTATTCTTGCCAAAACTAATGACAAAAGCCATATCCATGGCATTTTAGTTTTTCACTAGCTTCAAAGGGTGTTTCTTTATTCTTCCATTCATCCTTTCTACTTGACCTGGATTCTCAGGGTGCCAGGGGGTATGGTGTGACGTTGACTTTGAGCGGGGAGAGGGTCAGAGACAAAGAGACCACTCACTCCGATGTTCATGTGGCAACAGAGAGCATTTATTCTCCAACTCTTCCTTATAAAGGGCATTTGAAAAACCTGGTCTGGATATTTTCATTGGTCTGATCTTTACGCCCCCTCAGGTTCTGGACCACTGAAATGCCTGCAGCCTTACGAAAGATGTGATTGGGCGAAGCCCCTGTCAGTCAACCCAGACACTGGTTAATTCACACAGTACAAGTCAGCTTGTGTGATATGTGGCAACAGTATGGATGTCCCACTGAATTCTCAAAGCAGCTATTATAGATGAGTAATGAGATGGTTTGCTTTCACAATTAAGGGATTATCATTATATGTATGTGAAGAGAAGTTTTATAGATGTATAGTTATGTTACTGCAATATGTGTCCATGTCCCCCTGCCCCCAGAATTGATATAATGGGATGGTCTTGGTAGTTGGGGAATTTGGGGAGGGTTAGCTTGTTACTATGGTAACACCTGACCTCCAATCAAAATGTAAGAAAGTTGCCTTAGCATGCCGAAAAGCACGGGGTGCAAGACCCCGGCAGTGAAAGAGTAGAAGCGCTGACCCAGTCACATGGGAGTTCCTGGACTGCAGGTAGAGTTTTTTTTATTTGTTGCAGCCTGCCAGGGAGAAAGTAAGGGGTTTTTCCTTTCTCTCTCTTTTTCTACTTTCTTTTTCTCTTTCTAGCCGATCGGGGAGGTGGGCTCTGTCGGGAGGGCCTGTAGCTGGAAAGACGGGTTGTGTCGGGAGAAGGCCTGTGATCAGCTGGTCAGGATGGGACTATGGGCAAGTACAGAATCCCCAAGGGGAGAAGTAGAAAGTGAATGGGTACCAATAAGTATACCCCCAGATAGCCCACTGGGAAGGAAACTAGCCCAGTCGAAATATAACCCCAATACCAGAGAGAAGGACGAGCTCAAAAAGATTGAGTACTGCATAGTAGAATAGACCAGAAAGGAAATTAAGAGTGATCATGTATACTAGCTGAGATATGGATCAGATGAAGGATGGCTATGTCAGGCATTATACATCTATGTAAGAGCTAAAAAACCATTCAACCAAGAAAAGAGTAACTATGCTACCTGCTGGGAAAGGGAGACTTCACCCTCGAAGGTGAGCGTATTTAAAGTATCAGAAAATAAAGAATGGGACCCATTAGAACACTTACGCCCTTCACCTCCAGTAGCCCCTACATCACCTCCCTTGCCCCCTGATGCGCATAGCCAAAACACTAGATTACTAGAAGACCCCATTAGATTAGCAAAACAATTAGACCAATTTTTAGGCCCCAATATTTATACATGGGAAGAAATGCAATCAATAATGGCCATGTGCCATGGTTTGAGGCTGAACTGGAAGTGAAGTTAGATTTATGGGGGCGACTTTGTGAAATATACACATTAAGAAGGTGAGGAAGAGGCGGTGGAACTTCCTTTTTCCAGGAAGGGAGAAAAGAGGTAAGACCTCTGGCCCAGGCCTGGGGGGACGGGCTGGGCCCCTTCCCCCGGGCCCGGTCAGCCAGTGACTGCCCCCCCACTCCATTGGGCGGCAGGCAGGAAGGCAACGGGAGGGGAGCTCTGCCACGGGGGCCAGAAAGAGCTGGCTTTGTAAACATGAGCCGCTTGCAACCACCANGGGAGGGATGAGGAGATGGTTTGAAAACCTGTTGTGAGTTATGGAAAAAAGATTCTTTTTTTAATAGTAACACACAAAGACTGTCAGGGAGATGAAAAGTTCAAATTTGAGCAAAGGAGGGTCTCCAAGTGAAGTAAGCAGGTGATGCAGTGGCCATGACCCCAGGAGGAGCTTGAACAAAGGAAAGAAGATAAAATTTGTGCCCGCAGGAGAGAAGGAGAAGACTTTTGCTACCTGAGAGGATCCTCTGAGAAAAGAGAAGGAGAACCTTTGTTTTCTTTTGGGCAGTTTCATCTGTAAAGCAGGAAAACCTGACCCCCAAGTTTTGTGGCCCCTTCCCAGCTTTGGGAAGGCTTTGGAGGTAGGAAGAACCTCATGAAGCAAGTTTCCCCGGGCGGGTGCTAAGTGAGGACATTGAGAGCCACAAGAGAACTGTTTTCTTTCCTCTTGTGGAGAAGTTTTCCATAACATGAACAAGAGGGACTCCTCTCCCGGAAAGAGAGTAGAGAAAAGACTATTTTATAAGTGGTGGACTGACTGGAATTTTGAGTTTTATTTCTTTACATTGACATTGGGAAGGGAATGTTTGTGGGGGGAGGAGACATGTGTGAAGGGTTTTGGTTTTTTTTCCTTTTCTTTTCCTTTTTAGTTACTGTTAATAAACTGTCTTTATACTCTCTTGAAGTTTGAGCCTGCTTTGCCCTCCTCCTGGTCCTATCTCACAGCAAGAAAGTGCTCTGGTGATTGTCCAGCACGAGAAACCCACCACATTTAGTGGTGCATTGGCCGGGAAAAATTTAAATTGTGAAAATTTCAGAATTGGCGAACCAAAACCACTACACCATGTTATTAACACCAGAGGAAAGACAGATGATCCAAGCAGCTGGGATACGGATGTAGAAAAGAGAGCACATGCAAGGACCTCCTAGAGATCTGAAAATGCCCACAGTGCGCCCTAATTAGGACCACAACAGCACTGTGGGAAGGCAAAACATGGAGGAATATAGAACATTAATTATAAAGGGTATTAAAGAAGCAGCCCCACAGGGCCAAAATACTTGTAAAGCATTTGATGAACAACAAAAGAGAGGAAACCCCATCACAGTGGCTAAAAAGATTGAGGAAAAAATATGAAGCAATATTCAGGTATCAACCCTGAAACAGCAGCCAGACAGATCTTACTAAAAACATATTTTGTCACCCATGCGTAGCTAGATATAGGGGCAAAATTAGAGAAATTAAACAATTAGCAAGAAAGGGAATTGGAGGATGTCTTAAGAGAAGCACAGAAAGTATACATCAGGAGGGATGAAGAGAAAGCAAAAGAAAAGGCCAAAGTAAACTGCCATTAGAGATAGACAAATTTGTTTTTATTGTAAGAAAAATAGACACTTCAAAAGAAAGTGCCCCCAAAGGGAAGGAGACCTGAAAGTTTTTAAGAATGAGCAAAGAGAGGAGGCAGAAGACTAAAGATGTCAAGGGCTCTACCTCCTGGAGACAAAATATCATCAGAAACTCTTAATAAAATAAGTCCCCAAGAAGAAGAATTTAAATTTTTAGTAAGCATGGGAATTAAAAACAACTTGTGTTTATAGAATTGAAAGGGGATATGGGAAGAGTCAAAATACCATGCAGGTAGCGGGTGCAAAAAAAGAAAAGTTTAAAGCATTAATTCATAATGTTAACCCTAGAAATTAAGTGCTGATCAAATCATAGAAAGACCAGATTCCAACCCCTCAGTGGGGAGGTCCCTTCCAGGTACTGCTAACCACTGAATCAGCTGTGCGACTCTCAAGCAGAGATGGAGAGATAACCAAAGAAGCACCAAGAAGTCTAAAGAAGAAGAAAAAAAGAATAGAGTCAAGCTCCCACCAGCCAGCTTGAGGACTGTTTTAAGTAATACTTTAGACAGAGAGTTTGAACTGTACCTGTTATTAACGTAATTGTCCTGCTTTAATAGGTAGAGATTGCAAGCATTTGTTGAGGACATGTACACAGAGAACCTTAAGAGGTGCTGGGGTGGTTTACTTAGGAAGACAAGAAATAGAGAGCAAGACCAGGTTGGCTCCTGTGTTCACCACCAAGAAGATTCCACAGCCCTGCTGCAGGCAGCAATCCCATAGGCATGATAAGGTGGGGGCAAAAAGGCCATGCCGGACCTCTATCATTCCTCAGCTGCCTTTAACACCCAATACAGGCGCAATTAACAACAAGGACTAGAGGGCAAGACCGAGTTGGCCTCTCTACTTGCCACTAAGATACACCTGCTATAGGTAACAACCCCTATAAAAAAGAGTAAAAAGCTATACTAGACCTCTGTGATTCCCTTTTGTCTGTCCAACCAATTCATCAATAAGTGGGCCTAAGGAGAAGCTAAAATTTTTTCTATTCCCTCTGTCCTCACCGACATCAACAGATGCTAGTATGACTCATTCAAAAATTTTTATTTTGAGAAGTAAGAGTAAATTATCAGAATTGAAGAAAAAACTTATTTGTTTGTGAAAAATGCCATTCACTTGTGTTTAAAATTTTAAAAGTTTAACAGTAAAAAGATTTAAGGCAATATAAATTTGGACAATCAAGGTTAGGACAATAAAAGAGACAATAAAAAGTAAAGAATTACGGACATCTAGGTGCTTCTCTCTCAGGAAAAGCACCCCGAATAGAATGGGATCAAACTAATGCAGATCAAAGCCAGAGCAGTGATTACAAGGACTCCATCTTCGGAATGTTTTAGGAGGCTTTATTATGAATGACTCCATGATACCAGAAGGCTGATGCTTATAGCTTGCTTCATAGCTTGTTACAAAGGCTTAAGATTATTTCAGAAGGCTTACAGCTATACCTAGTTTAGTTCTTAGCTATACAAGTTTAGTTCTTCTTATTTACTCAATTGATGGGCTGGTAACCAAGACCAGCTCCCTCTTACCATTGGTTAATGGAGAGAAAACTGTCTCTCTATGTTTGTGGGAGCAGAACAGAAAAACATCACCTGTGGCCTTGAGAAGGACACAGCTCAGAGATATGTCTATAAAATCTCTCTTTGAGAAAATGGAGTTTTCCCTTGGGAAGAAAAAACCTTAGCAAGCTTGCAGAAATTCAGAGATTATCAATACGACAGGCCACTTGAATTTGCTTTCTAGAGAAAACCCCTTTAGAGGATTTTCTCCCAAAATTGCCCTAAACCAGGACACCCCACAATGGGAAGGTCCCTTTCAGGTGCTGCTCACCCCCAAATCAGCTGTACAAACTGCGAAACAAGGATGGACTCACGCTAGCAGAATAAAAGGCCAGTAAAAGGACCCAATGGCTAGAAAATCATCACTTCCACAGAAGGACTAAGAATGACTCTAAAATGAACCGTGCATGCTCAATGTGGCAAGCAAACAACGGGCAACCACATATCAATCCAGACTGGGAAGGAGTTCCCCACAGGCTTTATCAGTTCTTTTGTATTCCCAAAGGCTAGAGGCTCTCCAAGCTCCAACACAACCTTTGGGGCGGTAATTTACTTCCTCCCCAATCAAGTAGATCAGGGTTTTATAAATTAAAAGAGACTGGGGCCATAGGTGATCCTAGAGTTTTTGCTCTTGCCTGTGACCTACAAAAAGCAAAACCATCAGCTCTCCCTGCTAAGACATATCCCAGATTTATTCCTGGTCACATACCCTGCTTAAAGCACCCTAATGCGCGTCATTCAGGTTGGGTACAATGACAGTGTGAAAACTGTAGCCAGCTCTGGCGGTGTAGCTCCCCCAAATGGCAAGCATGTTGCAAAATTTGTCGAGAGAAAAGGAGAATTTCCAACACAAACCGATGGCAAGTACCAATTCTAACACGTTGTTGTAGAGTTGAATGGATGCTCCCCAATACTCACAAGATATTAAAAGCTGAGTAGGAAGCTATAGTATATCAAAAACGAGGACCGCATTTTAAATACAAACAACTCCATATGATAGGGATGTGTTGTCGCATTGCAGCTGATCTGAAGCTGCCCCCTAAACTCAACCAAGCTAGAAGAAAACAAGCTCCTGGATAAGGTAGGGATAGGTTGGATTCAAACCCAAGCAAAGACCTCAGCCAACCCTGTTCTAGCTGAGATGCAGATACACCACTGGCCTGAGAGCTGGGTGGAGAGGTCTCATCCAATCAGCTATCTGAGCCCGGAAAATCGAAAGCCCCTATAAAAGGGGCAGCCATATTAAACTCATTGCTGTTTGCTGATGACACACAGGTGTTGTGTCAAGTGTCTGTCTCCAACCCACAACCACATGTATCAAGTGGTGATCCCAGTTGTGAGGACAAACAGCCATTTCCTGTGGGCAGAGTGGAGGGAGACAGGACAGCGCCTGCAGAGCCTGTCCCCACAGTGAAAAGCTGGAAAAGGCCAGAGGTGAGGAGACCCCAACCCTGCAGTGAAAAGCTGCAAAATACAACCAAAGAGCTCTGTGAAACAAAAAGCTGGAGAAGATGAAAAAGCTGAAAAATAGAAGAAAAACCCCACCAAAGAAATGGGTGGCTCTGTCTCAATGCAGGATCATCCAGTTATAAAGGTATGGAAACAACTTCTCAGGAATGGGATGTAGATTATGATGAAGCATTATTAGCCTTATTAACATGAGCTAAAAATCATGGATAGGACACAACTAAAGAAGCTGCCCTTAATTTTAATACCTGGGCGTGAACTGGCCAATTTATAATTCAAGTAGCTTCCTGTGAAAAACGCCATTCACTTGTGTTTAAAATTTTAAAAGTTTAACAGTAAAAAAATTTAAGGCAATATAAATTTGGACAATCAAGGTTAGGACAATAAAAGAGACAATAAAAAGTAAAGAATTACGGACGTCCAGGTGCTTCTCTCTCAGGCAAAGCACACCTACTAGAACGGGATCAAACCTTAAAAATAATAGCCTGTTGCATATTCATATTTTTTCATACATGATTCAAACATTCCTCTCAAACAAAGGGTGTCTTCTGTTTAATTTCTGCTCCCCGTCTCATTTTATAAATCAAATTCTTGGCTCCTGAGGGTCTAGGAAAGGTATGACAAGGAGGCAATACCTCTTTTCTTGGGAATTTGGTGTCTTCTTGTTGTTATCTTTATGTGGAGAATTTCTTGGTTATCTTATCCCTTCCTTGAGCTAGTTACAAAAAGTATCTTACATGGTTTCTATTTTAATATCATGCTTTAACCAAAAAACCCCTACATTTAAAAGATTAATATAGTACTACAAAAATTAATACAACATAACTTTCCAACATACTACATATAGTATTCATTCTAATATTTGTGAAGGACCAATCATATAATATGCATTTTTCACAATCCCCCCTCTTTCTTTTCATAAATCATTTGGCTTGAGCAATATTCCTTGTTTTCTAGCCTTCATTATTTGCTCATATTTTTTCACAAACCAATCTCGCTTCTTTGAAGGGGT
>VWZP01002027.1:0-74023 GCA_013396995.1 Dicaeum eximium
TATATATATATAAATATATGAATATATATATATAAATGTATTGAAAGATAATGTGGAAAACTAGACTTAAGGTTCAGTTCTACCATTTTTCAGGGGGAGCAGCATTCAAAAGTGGCATATCTTTTTCTAAGCAGATCTTCCCTTCTAGCAGATTATTTTGCATGTGTACTTTAGAGGAATCTTTGCACCTTCCTCCAATACTTGAAAAAAAAGTGGCATTTGCTGGAGCAAGGATGAGGAAAGGAAAATATTTGGTTTTGCTTTGAATGGTTGTGCTCTTTTTTCATTTCTGGAACCAGAATGAAGGATTTTAAGTAGGTGCTTTAGATTCTCATATTTGATGAAAGCAAATATACTTTTTCATTTAAAAAAAGGCAAATATTTGTAATTTGTTACTCTTTTTTCATCTCAAGTCTTTCTGCTGACATAAACAATAGACTTCTCAGAGAGGAGTTTTTTGTTGTATTTTTGGTATCCCAGGTAGCTCTGCTGATTTCTGTATGTCTGTGTTTAATTATGTCATTTTGCCCTGTCCATGACTTTTAAGCTGTGTTATTTTCTATATCTGGTATAGCAAAATACTCCAAAACAAATACTGGTGTGGTTTAGTGGAGAGTGAATTGTGAGCCATTGAAATTAACAATAACTTTTTTGATTACAGGAGTTTTTTTGACTAAGGACTCAAGCATTTGTTCCTGCTTTTTCTTTATGAATAGTGCTTTTTTTTTCCTGTCTCTGTGTGTTAAACACTAAATTTTCAGTTCAGTTCAATAGCAGATCCTTGGCTGATGCAGCAGCACTGACCTCGGTGAAGCTGTGCTGAAACATTGCAATGCAGTGAAAATTTGAACTCTGTTGTGAATTGCACAATATCCTACCCCTTGGGCCAAGTAATACAGTCTGTTTTCTCAAAAAAGAACAAGTGGTGAAATAATTTATTAAAATAAACTTATAAATTACTCATTTTCCATTGGAGGAGTGGGTTAGAGCTGAAGTATATTAAACATGTTGGTCTTCTATGTAGAGCAGCCATAAGTTCAGAAACTTGGTTTCAATACAGAATGGCTAATTTGTGCTAGGTGTGGGCAGACCCCACCTGACATGTCAAGTGAAAGCAGTAAAATCCTTTAAAAGTGTCAACGTTTTGCAGTGAGAGGGCTTTTGGCTGGGGTTCATTTGGGGTCTGTTTTCAGAATAAATTAAAACATGAACTTCAAAAGCATTTTTACCTTGACAAACATTAATTTCCCCAGGATGATTTTTTGCCTTTGGCTTTTCATCCTCATTATTGAATTGGAATTTTACACAGACCCTCATGAAGCTATGAGCAGAGACAATCAATTGTGAAATATCAGCAGTGTTTACAACATATTACCTCTTCCTATAAAAGCATTTCTGAAGTGTTCACAGACATAATGGTTTTTTTTTGTTCCGTACTGGTTTGATCCTCTCTTAGCTTTTCTTCTGTTTGTCGGACAAACCCACACCAACATCCCAGTTTTGCCTTTTGTGATTTCATTTTTCTACTATCAAACACTCACATGCGTGTAAGACTCAGTATTTCTGCTGTACGTGGTTGCATAAAAAGACATCATTAATGAGAATAAAATTGTACGTTACACATAAAAGTTCTCTAAAATATTTTATGACACTTAAACCACTGTCCTGATTGATAATCCTGATTGGACAAGCAGCTGTGAGAGGGAAAGACACACACAACACACCCTGCACGTTATGGCCATCACAACCAAGTGTTATCAGCTGCTGACCTGCCTGACTAAAGGAATTGCACCAAGCACTAAAGATATTGCCCCAATATCTCTTTCATAGATATATCTGTTTCCATCCCACTGTCTGTCTCCATTACTTAAAGGGAGAAAGAAACACTGAATATATTTATCCTCCTGTGCACTACCAAAATGCAGAAATTCAAGTAGAGACTTGCTGAGAAGCCTTGCAAACTTGTATCTTTCATTCCAAATAAAATAACGTGTAAAATTTTACAAAACAAATTAAATTATGTATGGATAGTTTGTCATTTTTCAGCCAGTGGGAGATCTTTTCTTTATAGCAAAAGATGAAGTTAAGAAGGTTTCTTGAATATCTCAACATATACATTTTGAAATGTTCTAAATAGCCCTCCCCAGTGCCTCACTAATTTTAAGATTGTCTTACCCTTTAAGTGACCTGATCATAATCACTTATGCAGCCAACTAATTCCCTGACTTGTTCATTAAGATTATTATTGAAAATATTCATTATGTGTGAGCACAACGAGAACAGGACAAGTTCTTGGCTCACTGCTAATAAAAGATAAGTTTCTTTTTTACCTTGAAAGGGAAAAAGAAAAGACTACTATTTCTCAAAGTAAGCCTGTAAGAAAGATGATTTTTGAATATCTTAAATGTATGCACATAAAAAACCATGTAATTCCTCCATATGAAGAGGAATCTGTGAAGGGATTTTACTCTAGGGCATAAGTTGTTGAGTATATCAACTAAATTAAAATAAACCATAAGAAAATTATGGGATAAAAGACAAAGCAAGCTCTTCAACCTTTGGGAAACTGAGCAAATCAGGCAGGAAGTTTTGTATATACAAAACTATAAAAGATATCATTTAAATCACTATAATTACAGGAGTTGATGCCCTGTGGAATAAACTTCTTCAGGAAGTTTGTTTTTATGACTTGAGCCTGATAGGAATGAATTCAATTGAAGTTTTTAAGGTTCAAGCAATAACTGAAAGGTGAAAATCCATGGTAGAAGGCTTGGCTACCATTATAAGGGTACTATATATCTACCTGCATATAGCTATAGTTAAGAGGGTAACTATGCACTAAATATGTTAGTGGGTGTTGCTGGACCTGAACAGAACTTTGAGCAGCCCTGAATTCAGTTTCCAGATTCTTTTCATTTTTATTATTATTTTTTATGCGATTACATACGTGCTAGTTACAAAATTCTGTGAAATGCTATGCCAAAACTAACATGCAAGATTGCAAGATGAAAAATCATAGCAGCTTACAGATGGCTTTTTTAATGCATTGATAAATGAAATGTTCATACCT
This sequence comes from Dicaeum eximium, assembly GCA_013396995.1. Lineage (NCBI taxonomy): Eukaryota > Metazoa > Chordata > Aves > Passeriformes > Dicaeidae > Dicaeum > Dicaeum eximium. The sequence goes on from VWZP01002027.1 coordinate 3,071, forward strand.
TTAGATGAAAGAATCTCCTGCTGGAAGCAGTGTAACATTTTATTTAAATATATCACTGTTGCTAAAACAGCCTTTTTCAGATGAAAAGGTGCTGACAACATTTTTTATAACCATTTCTACACATGATGAACAGCTCTCATATGCAAATAATCTCCATCATTTTCTTCTGTCAAGGAGGAGAATGAATTATCCTGTGCAATGTTTTGCAAAGTGATTTCTTGGCTTGATTTTGCTTGTTCTGTTTGTTGAATAGGTAAGTAAAATGTTTTCATTTTCAGAACAAGCAATGTTTGTGGTGTTGCTCAGTTCTTTTCTCATCAGGTTTGTACTTGGTAACAGCAGGAGCTGAGTTGTCTCTGGATGGAGTAACAGGTTAAGATTGGAGTATTTCTGTGAGAAGGTGTTTGGTGAGGTTTGAGGGTAGTGGGAATAGTTCTGGCATCCAGAAAGTGTGAGGGAAGGGAGAGAGCTGGCTGCTAGTTTTGCCCCTTCTAATTTCTTAGTGTAGTTTCAGGATTTCAGGAAGCCTTCTCTGTTTTGGAAAAAAAATATAATTAAAAAGAGCCTAGGTTTTGTTAGAAATAATTTTAGAAAAACTTTCTTCATGTTTCCAATTGGCAGGAAGTTTTGAAAATAAATTTTTCCATTTGATTTAGAAAGATAACAGATTTTCTTTAAGAAAAGCCTCGAACATTCATCGCCCCATGATTTAATTAACCTTATAGATAATTATAACAAAAACACGAACAGGTTGTACAGAAAATTACATTCCACTTGCTGCTCAAATGAATAGTGTTGTGTTCCATACAAAATCAGTTTTCATCTCAGAAGAGTGGAATTTGCAACCTAGAAAGTAGGGAGTGTGTGGGCAGGCACCAGTATTGCAATTACTGATCTGCCATGGAGTTAGACAAGCTGTGAGCAGATCTGTTGGGTCAGACCACGCAGGTGAGGTAGGTAAAATGAGAGCATGAAGTCATGCTGGAGGGTGAAGGCATGAGCTCAGCACCTGGCTCCTGAACATCCTCAAAATAGACATTTCCTGACACAGAATTGCAAATTCTTGGACTGCTCCTAAGCTGACCTGTAGCTCTGCACCACAGAGGACACTGCAGTGTTTAAAAACAGAGCCCCCTGAACAGTTCACCAGGGATGACACTCAGCCTGGGCCTCAGTTATCTTTCCCCAGTAAACAAGATTTGGGAGATGTCTGGGGGGTGCTTAAATCCCACCCTCACGTGGAGTTAGGACAGGCTAAGATTTACATTCAGTTCAGGAACCTTCTTCTCTGGAGTTTCTCAGTTTAGATGTCACATGGGGAGTTATGTGAAATAATCACAAAGGATAACATGTGGGAGACTAATGTCCATCTTTTTATTCCCTGCTGAGAAAAAGGATCTGCTCTGAAGGGCATTTCAGAGCAAAAGCCTGATGCAGCCACTTGGACTCAGCCTGTAGGAGTTACTTTCTGCCCATTAATAACAGAAAAAGCACCATGATGCTGTAGTTTTGTCACTGACACCTTAATCTGTTAATCTAGGCATTTAAATTACCTACAGGGTTTGGTGGCATTTTGATGAATGTCAGTGGCATCTAAAAGATGGCTTGGGATCCCTAATGCAGATCCCTGCCATCTCTTTGTAGCTGTGAATATTAATTTAAGGCAAACTCTTCCTGTTTCAAGTAGCATAGGCACTTTCCTGGCACAGTTTTTCAATCTGAGTATGCCTTTCCTTATATTCATTTAATGATAAAATGACCTGCTCTTAAAATTTTGGTATAAAGGTTTGAAGCTTGAATGGTTCATATATGTGGTTAGAAATAAGACTTGGAAAAAATAGAGGAGAAATTATTAACATCTGAAGTGAAGTCACATTTATCACACAGAAAACTTTGTATAGAGCTGGATTAGGTCAAGACTGGGGCAGCTGTACTCAAGTTTAAGGAGAAGGGAATACTGCTTGTAGAAGAATGCAATCTGTTTTTAGCAAGAGATCAGTTTGTAGATTTACAAATATGCTTAACTTCAGAAATGTTACATGTGTTTACTTCATAGCTGCACACTCAAGACTCTCTTGTTCTTGCCTTCAAAGCCGAAAGCGCTGCTGTAGCACTGAGATTCAAACACAGATGAGGTGGCTCCTACTCCAGCACTGGACACAGAAGCTATTATAGTTCAGTGGTTAGAGCAAGCCAGTTGTTCCAGAGATGCAAAAATGGGATTTCAGAAGGCCTACTCCCTTTGACACATGCTAGCAAGTTTGGGAAGGAGAGGAGGAAATTTTCTAAATGACCAGCTTCCTCCACTGGCATCAGTGCACAGTGGCCATGTGTCCAGCCTGGCTCCCAAGGCCATGTCTGCCCAAAGAGCCCACACCCAGGCTTTGCTCTGCTTAATTCACAGGCTGGGTTAAACTGCCATGTAAACTACCAGGGAGATAGGATTTGGAGTCTGCTTTTGAGTTTTTCCCTGCTTAAGTTTCATCCTTCATACCTCATCTGAACAGGAGGGCACCTTCTGATTTAAGACATTGAACACCATGCCCAAATAAAAAAAAACAATTTCCCAGGACCTCAAAACAAACAGTCCTGGAACAGCCCAAGGCCCCATCTGCATCAGTATCTGGTCTCCAACAGTGATGATCACAGCCCAATAAAGGCAGGCAAGTGGTATTTTTATGCAACAACACACTTGAACAAACCCTGCCAAAGACTACATTTGAAGCTAAAATGGCCTCCTCGAGTTTGAGGTGGTGTTTTCATGAGAGAAAACCTCCCATGGTTCCTTCCTTTTATAAATTGGTCAGTTGTACCTTTTGATCTGATTGTCCACAACATTTCATTAGTTCCATTGTTTAATTATATGTTAATAGATATCTCCCTTTGGTTGTGGAGCACTCATCTTAGGTAGTATTTGATGTCCATGTACCACGAAGCTCATGTATCATGACAACTTGCCAGCAGTCACTCCCTGTTCTCCTTTTCTCATACTATGTATATTTTGGGGGTTTTCTGCAGTTTTTAAGTAACTGTATGAGTAGCAGGTATGTATCACCAAAAAAAAAAAATTGGTTTTATGGTATTTTTTACACCTTACAGACATAAAGCATTCTTGCAGGCATTTTCAAGTAGATGATATATCAGAGACTATGAGCAAGTAAGCAGACATCATGGAAAAGGAACTTTAAAGAAATACTTTTTTTCAGATAAGGCATGTTCACAGATGGATCTAGGATGTGCAGAATGTGCACTTTGCAGATGGATTTAAGACAGAAATACTTTTAAATATTTTTTAAAAATCTTTCCTTCATAGTAAAGAAATACATTTAATTGTCCTATCAGTAAAACCTTTCAGTGATACTTATTTCTCTTAAGTCAGTGAAGTTTGGGCCAGATTCCTAATTATATATTCTTGTGGTATAAAATTTTAAGAACACATTTTTATCAGATTAGAATTCAGACTATTGTTATTACTCTCCATATCTATTTTTAAGTCATATAAATTTAGTCTAGAAAGTGTATACTGAAGTCATGATTTCTCTGTATTTAATTCACAATTCTCTTATGGTGCTCTTGTGAGACCACACCTGGAGTGCTGCATCCAGCTCTGGGGCTCTCAGTACAACAAAGTGCTGTTGGAATGGGTCCAGGGGGGAGCCATGAAAAAGATCAGAGGGAGGGAGAAACTCTCCTGTGAAGAAAGGCTGGGGCTGGGGCTGTTCAGCCTGGAGGAAAAGAGGCTCAAGGAATTCCTTAGTGCAGATCTGTGGTGACAGAATAAAGGGAGATGGCTTTAAGATGACAGAGGGTAGATACAGAGTAGATCTCCTGAGAGGGTGGTGACAGGTTGCCCAGGGAAGCTGTGGATGCACCATCCTGGAAGTGTCTGAGGCCAGGTTGGATGAGGGTTTGAGCAGCCTGGTCTAGTGAAAGGTGTCCCTGCCCATGGCAGGAGGGTTGGAATGAGGTGGTCTTTAGGGTCACTTCCAACCCAAACCATTCCACGATTCTGAGATCCCTTTTTCTCCAGTGAAGAGGCAATAATTCAGAGAAGTGCTAAATAAAAGCCTGCCTTGCATTTATTCTTGACAAAAGTAATTGGAAGGATAAACAACTATTTTTGAGTTTTAAAGGGTATGGATAGTTACTCCTGTCTCTGACTTTCCTATTGATACTTCCTGTTATGTGCTCATCACCCAAATAACCCAGTGAAGCAAATGACAATTTTACCTAGGGCTTTGAAAGCAGAGTTTTAGCCTTAGAAATGTGTTTATTTTAGGAGTTCCACAGAAAAGCTAAATTGTTTTATTTCTAGCACTGGATATGCAAAAGTAGAAAGAACAAGAACTTAGTCTGGAAATTCAGAGTCCTGTAAGAAATACAACTACTTTACTATATTATATTCCATTACATCATCTGAAAATTTGTTTTTCCTTCACATAATGTGAAGCAAAACACACTTAGTATACACAGCTTTTGCATGCATATGTCTATTAAACCTTCATAAAATGGGTTTGTTTATGGAGTGCATTTGAATCTCTGTTTAACTACAAAGCTTGTCAATCTCTGTTCCAGCACAGTCTTAGCCTCAGGAGTAATGGCATTAGCTCTAATTATTACAAAATAAGTCCCTATCAACCCTTTCAAGAGCTAATTAACAGCTTTGTTATGTAAAAAATGTTTGCTTCTATCAGATAAAGGGAGAATGCAGATAAAGCTGTGAAATGCAGGAGTCATGCTGCAGCATGGGAGGGTTATCTAATTCAGTGAGGATGATTGCTACAGCCTGAAAGTCTTCATGGGGAGGATTAAATGTGTCAAACCTGCTGCCTTTCCAGTGTCACACATCGACAGAGAACATTCTCTGATGGGCAAAAGGAACTGGACCATTTTATGGAAGGAACATACCTTTGTTAACTTTTTCCACTCAAAAGGTTTCAAGTCTATAAATAGTATTGTCTGGCAGTGCTGTAAAATAAACTATTGAAACAGATTGGAGGGCATGTTTTTACTTATTCAACCTAGGGTTTTTTAATTTAATTTTCTTATAATGCTTCAAGAGTTGCCATGTCCCAGTCTACCACTGTGTTGGCATATTTGCATTTTCAGATGCTAAAGGAAGTATCAGAATAATGGGAAACATTGGGAAATATGGGAAAATAATGCTTATTTCCTAGAATGTTCTTTTAAACTCTGTTGCCATCCTCTAAACAAGCTATAATTGGGGGGTTTTCATGCTTTATGCTAACCTTACTAATATTTCTCATTTGAACTGACAAGTTTCATGCTTATTAGTTTTATAAAATTAAATATAGGCCTCTATTCTAGGATTTTTTTTGAGTACTCTGGAGTCAAAGCAGTAGCTTAAATGTAAGAATTTGTTATCTGAGGTGCTCTAATACATATCTGCATATGCTGCCACTACAGTGGCAACCTCAGCACACAGTTTCACAAGGAGGAATATACATATAGATGTCCAAATTTAGGTTTTGTCCATGAGCTGAATCTCATTCTGAAAGACAAAAAAATTACCTTTGCCTAGATTTTATCCAAAGTTTTCCAGCTTGTAAACATAACTACCCAATTATCCTAAACCCTTAAGTATAGGCCATGAAATAAGGATATTGAATAAGCATTCCAACAGTTTAGACAGCACATAAGAATCAATAAGTGGTCATGTTCTTTATTTATCACAGAAAATTGCCACTGAATTGTCTGCCACAGAAGGAGAGAGTTTCATTTGTAGTGGAAAGAACAGTGGAGTTCTCAATAAGAACATGGAATGGAAAACAAGCAGCTTAGAAAATAGTTTAGCTCTTGGCTAGAATGCCAAACTAAAACATTTTGTAACGATTCTCAAGGCAAACTAGCATCTCTACACATTTCACAGTGATAGGGTGTTTTGCTAGCAAGAACACTACTGTTGCCAAACTAGCCTGAGCAGTGTATTAATAAACAGATTGGAAAACATGTGAAGAAAATTTGATCCTATTAACAGATGCATATTGAACATTTCCAGGGAAAGCCAATGCTGCTGTTTACATCTTGCAGCATATGTGCAGATTTGTCACAGGAAACCTGTGAGACATTTTCACCTGAGGAGCAGCAGGGCTGCTGTCAGGCACATGAAACTCTCAGGAATGAAATGGCAGGGAGATGTTTGCTATGACTGAGTGCTGCTCAGCATCACTTTGCCAGGCTGGAAAATCTGGAAACAATTCTGAGTGACATCCATAGAAATGAGTGCTCTGCCTGCCATGCTGACCCAGCTGGCATGGGGTTTGTGAGTGGAATGCCCAAGCCCTATCCCTGACACCATCCAGGTGGTACTGCCAAAACCTCCACCTGCCTTTTCTCTGCCACACACTTCAGAATCATTCCATGTGTTTTACAGAACTTTCCTTCTCAGTGTGCAGAAGATCCAAGATTCCAGTTCTTTTGGCTGTTGTGATGCAATTTCAGAGTGATGATGCTAAAGAACAGACTTTTCCTGACAAGTAAAAGTACTCACAGAGCAACTGGAAGTGGAGGTCATGAAGAAAGTCATAGGATCCCAAATAGTTTGAACAAACAGTGTTTCTGGGAGAGGTTGCTGATACAAAGGAAAGCACTGAGGTAGCCTGTGTTCTTTGTTAGCTCCTTTTGTGATAGTGGTTGTCCTTTAGGTTCTTTATCACATCTGTACTTCATACATTTTATCTCTGCTACTCCTGATCACATCACGTAGGAAAGGCTGTTTGTTTTTTCCTGTGATGCAAGAAACAGTTAAGTGTCAAAAAATTACCCAGTGTCAGGTCCCAGGAAAAATCTGTTCACACAGTGCTGAGTTAAACTGTGGTATAGACTGTGGCATGCTGTGGTGGATGTCAAAAGCCTACAGGAATTAAAGATTGAACAAATGGGAAAAAAATCATTAAGATCAGGTTTATATTAGGAAGTCTATCACAGAAAAGTGATATCACAGTAAAGAAGTTCTTTGTCATGTTCAGGTGAGACTTTCTATGTTCCAGTTTCTGCCTGTTGCCTCTTGTCCTGTTGTTTGGAGCCACTGAGGAGAGCCTCACTCCATCCTCTTCATCCCTTTGGATCCAGTCATTGAAGGTCATGTCTCAGTCATCTCTTCTCCGGCCTGAACAAGTCCAGCTCCCTCAGCCTTTCCTCAAGCTTTGCTCCTTTTCCACTGATGACATGAGCTGCATCCAAAGGTGGTGAGAAAGGCTGTCCATGTGACCATGGAGCAGCTCTGTCCCACCTCCCACGCCAGCAGTGCCAGTGTGAGGACATTGTCACCATCCCCACAGGGAGCAGAGCAACAGGAACACGGGGTCAGACCCACCTGTGATGTGCACCCCTCTGCTGCTGGAGACAGATTTGAACTTTCACACAACACTCATGATTGAGTAGTTAGAGCAACTCCCTGATTTATCCTTCAGTCTCTTCCCACAGGTGGAGAAATAAGGAAAAGTACTTTGCAGACAGAATGATTGCTGTGAGGATATAGATTTGTCAGTGGGATCCTAGTGCACACCTGGGGTTTTCTGTAGCAACACAAACAACAAACATAGAACTTAAATTCAAATCCAAATCCAAAACCCTCTCTAGGCTCTTCCAACAGAAGCTCCAATACAAAACAGAATTTTACTGAAATATTTAGTGTCTGTCCTGTTTTATTTTAAAAATCCAAGTATGAACTGTTGAGTCCCAAGAGAATGATTTTTGTGATGAAACTTTCCCATGTGCCTGCAGAGAAATCCAGTAACTCCCATGTCTCATTTCATGCTTCCCAAAAGTGACAATGCAACAAACTGCTGTGTTAATACCATCATAAATTAAAATCATGTTTAGCAATCCAGGACATACTTGCTAAGAATGATTAAAACAAACCACTTTGTACAAACCAATGGCAGCTTTAATGTTCAAAGAATTCAGTCCTCACCAGAATTAATCCTTCACTGTCCAACAGTTTTCTTACTAGCCTCAAACACTGGAGGATGAGATGCCATCCCCTTTTAAAAATGCATGCAACTATATATTGTTGCTCATAATCCATATTAGAGATTCCCTTTCTTTTGGTAGATATGTAAATCCAGAATGTGTTTGAGTTAAAATAAAATTAACAAAATTATTTAAGCTATTACATTAATACTGAAATTTTGCTTGTCAGTACTTTTTTTGACAGCTTCATAAAAACTGATATCTACATTACCATGAGGACTTCCATCACCTTTATTTGTTTTAACCTTTTCTAGTATTCCTAGTGATGGACTGAAATAAAAAAATTAGCAAAGGACTTCTGGGAAAGATTAAATAAATCGCTAATTTTAAATCCTTTTTCTTTCTCTCTGCTTGCTTTGATAAAAAGCATGAAAAAACAAAATAATTTTGTGGGCTATAAAAAGTATTTGAATGTGCAAACTGTCACTGTAGGAATATCAGCTAAAATTATCAAAGTTAGATGCAGAAATGTGGGAGCTCACATTAGATTTCAGGCTGGCTCATTCAGAATTTTGAGTCTAATATCAAGGGGCTATAATGTACTTTTAAGCATTTTTGGTTATTCACAGAGGACTGGTTCTCTTCAACGTTTCTTGCTTCCACATAATAACAGAGTCAGCAGAACCACTCATATGTGCAGGCATTCAGAGAAAATGTTTAAAAAATGTCATATTTTGATGTGAAGAGAAAATAGAAAAGTAATAATGCCCCCTCCCCACATAGCCAGATGTGAAGAAATTCATGGATCACCAAGTGTAGATGCAAGGGAGGTAGGAGATGTTCAACCAAGAAAACTTTTATAGTAGAATGATTTGTTTTTAATAAATCACTTCTGCATAGAATTTCCTCTTGTAAGTTATAGAGAGTGCACCAAAAAAAATTGAAATTGCAAGTAAAGCTAAGTTGTGCAAGCTGAATGAGGGAAAAAGAGGTGTAAGGAATTGACTGTAAGCTCTTGTAAATCTGTTTAGTTCCACTCAGCTCAACTGTGAGTGTATGCCAGCCAAGGGAGTTCCTCTGTGGTTATAAAAAGTGTGAAGAGATAATGAAACTCAATCTATCTGGTGTCTGAGTCTCTTTGTTACTCTTCAAAAATCCATCTGCTGCCTCTGTGTGATGTCCTGTTATAGTGGCTATTATGTATTCTGCGTGGCTAATTGATTAGCTCTAATCTAACACCAGTTGCCCTAAAGCAGATTAGTATAATTATTTCATTTTCACTGCAGCACTGGTTTTGTTCAGTTTTTAATTCCGGCACATGGCTCCTATGAAACCAAGTATCTATGTATTCCACCCAGGTGACCTCATACCTGGCATCACACACATTTCAAGGGCAGTGAAGGTGGGTGATGTCCTTAAATCCTTTCTGTCTTCCACTAAAATGGAATTCTATAACAAATCTTATTCCATATGAACAGTAATGCTTAGAATCAGAAATGAAGGACTATATTAATCTAATCTGGCTCTGGCATCCAAACAGCTTAACAGGAGTTAAAATGGCCAAGAGTTTGTTGCAGCTCCTGATTCTCCAGTGCAAGAAGATGTGTCCTGCACCCTAGAGCAGATCAGGAGATGAGCCATCATCAGGAGAAAAACAAACTGAATAAATCAGTTACTACTGTGATGGCTTGGAAAGTGCCTCCCTGGTCTGTTGTTTTATCTATATCTGTCCTCAAGGCTTTGAGTGGGCTCAAAGAACTGAATCAGAAATTTTCTAAGAAAATAATTTAGGATATTTTGAGGAGGAAAAATGGCTCTACATTGATACCAAATACTTGTGAACAGGTATCATTTTCAGTAATGTATTTGTAAGGAGGGTGAAGTATCTGATTAGAAGAATGCAGCTTGTCATGGTTAGGGCATCCATCAGAGGTGATGGTCAAAAGTAATTCCATACTTAAATCATCAGAGGTCCCTCAGTGTGAACAAAAGTAAAAATATCTCAAGTGGTCTTTACACTGGGTGTTGTAAAAAGAGAATATCTATGGTCTATCTATGGCCCACATCTAATTTATGCCATCTTTTCCATCACTGCTGACAGTGATCTAGAGACCGCTTTTGTGATATAGCTGACTACACAATTTCCAGTTTCATATGACAAGAATACTTCAAATTCACTAACTGTAGTCCCTTGGTTTTTGTTAATTCATAATATCATTTTAGTCTTATTTATACCAGATATAGATTGGAAATTTGGGAATGCCCTATAACAAATATACACCAGGGCTAATGGAATCTGAGTCACAAAAAGAGTTTGTTTTCCAACAAGGTTTCACATAAAGATTTGTTGTATTGATTCCTTCTTAAAACAAACTAGTTATCTTGGGAATCCTGTCATTCTCTGCTGTTAAAAAAAAAAAAAGAAGAAGAAGAGGGAAGAAAAGGCTTTTTTACTCTTAATGGCATTACTTAAGGCTTGAAGAAAATTTTGAAGAAAAGGAATAATAAATTCAAAACAAAATTAATGAAGGAAAAAAAAATCAAATGAAAATATGGCAAAACCACAGATTGCCCCAGATGTTTCTATTAAAGATACTCAAGCTCGCTTTGATAAAACACTTCAATTTCTCATGAGGAAAAATGCAGTAAATATCTGGACTTCAGTAAAGTATTTGGGACTGGGTCACAGGAAGTTTCTTGGGCTGGAGACAACTAATTCAAGAGCTGTAACTTGGCTGAAGAATTGTTTAGATGGAAGATGACGAGCTGTACCTAAACGAGAAGCCTTGGATCACATGGACAGTGCAGTGGGAATTCTCGAGGATCAAACCTGGACTAATTTAATGTAATGTTTTCATTATGACTTTGGCACAGAAACTCAGAAGTGAGCTAATAAAACATGACAACACAGCATTTGAAGTCATTGTCACTGTAGTGAAAGATGGGGATGCCATAAGGAAAAAATTGGAAAGCCTTTTGTTAGAGAGATAGAAATGAGAGAAAATTCCATGCCATGAAAAGTGAGAAGACTCATTTAGGCAGTAATAAAACTTCCTACTGGAGGGGCTGGGTGCTGAGGGTTTGGAAGCAACAAGGAAGAGAAGCAGACTGTGGAGTAGAAACACAGCATGAGTGTGAGCTGCTGGTGTGGCAGAGCTGTGTGAAGGCACTTGGGATCCACGGGGAATGAGGGGAAAAGTGCCTGGGTGCAAGGTCATGGCCAGACTTCATCTGGTGCAGTGCATGCATTCTGATACTCAGCAGGAAGAGAGTTTAAATTGGGAAAAATGCCAGGCAGCACCATAATATGGAAGTAATTTCAATACTTCTGAGTACTAGTTATAGAATGATAGAATCTTAGGAAGGTTTGGGTTGGAAGGTTTTTCTTAAAGATGATCTAGCTCCAACCTCCCTGACATGGACAGGGACAATTATGGTTTGTCCTTTATTGTGACTGCCAGTGGCAGAGCTCAGTCCTGTGGTTTAGCCTTGCTGCCTCTGCAGAGCCATGGCCAGGTGAGAGCACTTCCAATAGCACAGAAAGCCTGACCATTAACCATTAACTTTCAAAGATACCACATTGTGCTGAAAAATAAGCAGGGGAGGCTGAAAAATGATGGTAGCATTTGGACAGCTTTCACTGGGAGATTTTCTGTACAACCTCATTGTGACTTTGTGTTTTCTGTACACAGCATCGTGCTCTGTTATGATCTGGCTCCATAAAATTGAGTGAATTAATGTGGTAGCAGTGCATTCCAGTATTGCCTGAAAGCTCAACCATCTCTGTGCTTCTACTAGAACTGCTTCTAATTCATTCCCAAGCCAGACAGACAAATTCAAGTATCTTAGTTATCCTGTGGATGGAAAATGTTGAGAACCACCTTGCCCATCTTAGTTACAAAGACTGTAAAAGCTTTCCATTCCAAATGACCTGGTTTTTCTGTAATATAAGAAGTGAATGATTTTAACTTCAGCTGCTGGTACACTGTCTGCTCAATCCATAAAACTCTAGTCCCTGGATAAGGAAGTCAAAGCAGTCTAGTGTTAAAAATAAAAATAAAAATAAAAATAAAAATAAAAATAAAAATAATAAAATAAAATAAAATAAAATAAAATAAAATAAAATAAAATAAAATAAAATAAAATACAGCAGAGGCTGTAATATAAAACTTAAGTGTCTGAGAGAAGGCAGTGAACCAGGCCTTCCTTACATCCTTCTTTTCACTAAAGGACACAAAGCCCTTAGTCAGCCTGATTATTAGATTAGGCTATTATGAGGAATTGATCTGTCTAATGAAGTCTATACTTTTTTAATATTCCTGTTCATCTTGCAGTAGGATGTTTGCTGGTTCCTTTTCAGTGTTTTCTTTGAATACATTTTTCATTATATTTCCTTCCAAAGTGATTTTCCACTGCTGGGTGATCCTTTTCAGTAAATACTTTATTTTTACAATTGCTTAAAAATAAATAAAATTTTAAAACCCCCAAACTTCAGAGTCACCAAATTAGGAAAAATAATCTAAAAAGCAGTTTCAACTTAAACAAAAAACTGGAGGGGAAAAACCCCATCAATTTACCTATTTGAGTCATAAGAAAATATGTTTCTAATTCCAGTTTGAAATTATATTCTACATTTCAAAAGTTGAATTAAATTTAAAGAAAACAAGCATGTTTTGAAAAGGACTCAAAAGCTAAGCAGAACCTTCCTGGGTGCCCCACTGTAGACGTTTTTGATCTAGGTACTTTTCCTATTTAGCCTAAAGCTCGGATCCTGGGCATATATTTTGATTTGTTTTTTACATTTGGCTACGAACACCAGGAGCCCAGAGTTAGTCGGGCCCCAGTGACTTGGAGGCTCCTCAGCTGAGCAGAGGCAGCAAATACCTGGGAGCACTTCAGCCAGGGGATTACAGCCATGCCAGCCCTTCCCAGAACAGCTGCTGCAAGAAGCTGGTTTAATACTGCTGCCTGTAAAAAGAATTAAGCAGTGAATGAGGCCTTGCCACAGGACCTGTGTCCAGGTTTGCTGCAGAAGCAGAAGCTCAGACATTTTGCTTTCTTCAGGCATGTATAAGCCCCTTAGCTGGAGTTAGCTGCTGCTGGGAAAAGAGGTGTTTAAGGGTTTGAAGGAGGGGGGAGAAGAAAACCTGCTCACACCACCCGTGTTTCTGTAACCTGTGCGTGAACTTTTAAATCAAGTAGCTTTGTTCATAAGCCTCAGTTATCTGGCATAGAGCAGCTTCATCACTAATGCCAAAAGAGCCCCATGTGGTTTAGAAAAAGCAGTCAGTCCCCTCAGCTCCTCACAGCCCCTTAAACACATTAATCCAGGAAATAAATATATAAATGTGTTATAAAAACGCACATTATCAAAAATTTGTTTTTAAAGGCCCAATTGCTGAATAGTAAGGCTTGAAGATCCATTTCATCAAAATGTTTTGGAAGGATAAAACAGGTTTTGCATGCAGAAAGCAAATACCAAGCAGGGTGTTTCCAAAAAGCTAAGTATTTTGGTTTTAATAAAAACCTTTTGTGTTTTTCCTCAACTCAGAAATCACAGCGGGTCAGTTAAAAAGTCAAGCTACTTGCTAGATTGAAATAAAAGGCAGATTAATCTGCTACAACCCTACTGTCTTCTTTGGGAGGAAGTAACAGTGCAGTTGAAACTCCAAGTGTTATCATAAGGAGATGTATTTTTGTGAAAGTGAAGCAAAGAGTGAATTCCACCTGTTTGGGTTAGGAACAAGTGTGTGGTCTGGTGATGGCCCAGGTCCAACTCTTCTGAAGACTTGTCCAAGGGAATCTATCTCTGTGTCCTGTCCCTCAGTTTAAAGGAAGGGTCTAATACCAATTCCCTGGAAATTGTTGAGAAGATAAATACAAAAGACTGTTGTAAGGAAGACATCATACAATTACTCAGATTCACAATTCTGACAATGCAGTGAAGGACATGCAGTGCATTTCATAGATAATGAGCTTTTTAAGCATCAGTCTTGCAGTCTTGTGCTCTGGTCCCTCACACATTCTGGGGTTTATTTCTTCTCTTACAGAGACAGCAAGTGGAGCTGTCTGTCAGCTTCAGTGCACCACACCATGAAGAATTGCACAGGCGTGATGAAAAGATCCCAAGGGATGAATTCTTGGGCCCTGGCAAACCTGGTATGGTCCTCTCTTTGGAGCAAGATTTTTATGGAATAGGTCTTAGGTTTTACAGTAACACATTTGGGTCTTTTGGGAAGGGAATCTCTCAAGGGATCTCCAAATCACAGAAGCAAAATGTCACAGGGTGGTTTCTTACCTGCCTCTCATCGTATTATTTTAAGACTTGAAATAGCTGACAGATTTCTGAAAATTCAGCTCCAAACTGTATGTTCATATAAGATCAGTTTCCATTAAACATAGATAAAAAATCAGCTTACAGGCTGTAGCAGGGAAAAGCTCAGAAATTGAAACCAAAGCAACTTAAGCAATAAAAAGCAAAATAGAAGGTATCTGAAAACCATGCTTGAAAAATATTATAGATTTTGAGTCTCATGTAAGCCAATGACTGATTTTTCAAGTGTTTGGGAATGGTAACAATTAATGTTGCCTTCAGAATTCCTGATAATATTACTCCGTATATGTTCCTCTGAAACTCCTGAGGGATATCTTCTCATCCTTGGAATTTGTTCCTGTTCATTTTTAAAGAATTCTTCCTTTTTTTCTACGCCTTGACCAAGCAAAGCACACATTAAATGAAGACTGTTTGAAAAAAGATTTATGAAGTTGATGTTGCAACACCACTCAAATGAAATCCAAATATTCATATTAAAAGCAATTGGTGAATCAGGAATATTTAGGCCAATCCAGCAAGAAGCTGGAAGGGTAGTCAATTTTCAGTTTGCATACAGGTGCCTATGATATTTTTCCTTTATTTGTTTTAGTGAGGTTTATTTTTCAAATAGTTCCTTAAATTCACATTCAGAAATTAATTTGGTTGTATTATCTTGGCTCCTAATTAAAAGATGTGTTCCAAATTATTATCAGCCAGAAAAACTATCTTGTGACTTCAGGGAGAAAAATGGGTTAATGGCTGATAATCAACTTGAAATCTGCTGTCATGGACCTCTGCTAACACAGAGAATGAGAAGTCACTGCAGGCAAGGACTCACATATTCAAAATCTTTTCTAGGAGTGGAGCAACCAACTCATTTGGTAAGAGAAGCTGCCCACAGATGATATAAATCCTGGTAATGACTGAATTTAGGGTTAACAATGAAGCTGTTACACCTCAAGGATGAACAGAACTAAACAGAGGGGCCTAAGCCAGAGGCCAGTGTTGGAATGAGCATCCTTTTCTAACACATGTGATTTCCAGGTGCAGCACTCTCTTGTCTTTTTTCATTCTGTATTTATGAATTAATTGCTAAATCAATCCTTTTCCATCACAATTCTTTTTTTTTCCTTCAAAATACAGTCTGTAATTCAATTTGTGGATAGTCTAAAAAAATTTCTGGCACTAATGAGCTTTTTAGACATGAAAATAGTCCACATTTTCTAAATTGACGAGTTACAGTTCTTTAACAAGATATTTGAACTAGGTGACTCTTATGGTCCAGAAACATTTTCATTATGAAAACTTAATTATGAAAATAAAATAGAAAGTCTACATCTGTATATGGCAAATATGAACTGATAAAAATCCATATCTGTCAGATATCTTGTTATAAGCCATGTAGTATGTTGCTAAATTCTAAAGCCTGGACTTGGCTAAATCTAGGCTGTGCTCCCACTTTTAAATTATTAATTTTTTGGCATGTAAAGTGTCCTGTTGAGCTTCTCAGGTTTACAGAATTATGACATTTTTGAGGGAATATCTGATCCAGGCTTGTCCATTTGACTTTCCTGGGATTTTTATTATTATGCATCACTCTGTAGTGAAAGACATGCATCAGTTCTCTTGAATTACAAAGTTACTGATAGAGTGACCTGAAGTTTACATTTTTTTGCTTTAATGAGACTTTACCATGCTTAAAGTACATTGTATTGAGCAATAAGTGAAGAGCTGTAATCTTAATCAAGTGTACTGCAATACATGAACAAGGGTATCATGTAAGAGGGGAGAAAAGACAACAAGGGTTAAACATTACTTTGAATATTTGGATTGAAAATATGTTAACAAAGTGAGTTTGTTTTAAAAAGCAAGGATTTTCAGTCTGAGTGGGTCCTTTTGTGGCTGCAAAGATTTATATAGTTTTAAAGCTATTTTCTAGCATTAAATGCCTTTTTGCTTAGCATGACAAGAAGCAAATAAAAGCTGTCTGATGTGCTCAGCAAGAACTTAATCCAGCTGGACAGAATGAGGTACAAATGCAATTAATATCTCTTTACCAGCAAATATATTATGTTTTATAGGGTCTTATTTTTCAGAAATTATTCAAGTAAAACATCTTGATCAGTATCCATCCTACAAGACAAGATATTTTTTAACCATTAGGAATTCTCTGAGCAATTGTATTTGCATTTTGTAGGCTCAGCTGCTAAAACTGACTGGAGATTTTTGATCCTACCTCTTAGATATCTCAGTTAGAAACTGGTTTTCCAGGTCAGTGCTCACCACTCCTTCAAATTATGTCTCCATTAAAATTATACAAGCTGGACTGAGAACCTCCTTCTCTTGTGGTCTTGGTTTTAGCAGCTTTCTCTGCACTAGGATATCTCTTCTAAAGATAGTGAGGATGTTGCTGGCCTTTCTTTTGCACTGTTTTGAACAGAACCCAAGAACTGGCATGATTTCCACCTCTATGGATATGCCAGAGGATGCCAAAGATCAGCTCTTCATGAATAGTCCTCTGTTTGTTATTCTTCTGCTGCCTATCCTGTCTCTATGGCCTCTGGAATACGCTTTTTTCCTGCCTGGACTTTCTCTGTTCCTAATGCTACTTCCTGGAGGAAGAAGGTTTAAGGATACTGAAGGGCTTGAGAAGAAAGTTAATGCTGGGAAAGAAAGAAAAAGGAAAGATAGTCTCTACTGTAAAGCTTTGAGTGTTTTCCCCTTCTTTCAAATGTCTGAATGAGATCCTGGCAAAACTAAAAGGCCATGAAAGGACAAAAGCCACTTTGTTTTTGTACAGTTTCTCTGTGTGGGTTTTCTTTTTTTCCGTGTGTTTCAGACAGTGGTCCCTGGGTAGGAGAGGCTGATGGACTTTTTGTCTGGTTGCATTGCTCAGGTTCAACACTGTACACAAACTCCAGTACCTGTGGAGAAGGACAGTAATTTTTGCGAGTCAGCAGTGAATGCTTTCAATTTTTTTTTGTTAAATACATTTTTAAAAGTGTGTCATATCTTCAGCAGACATCAACAACATAACTCCAGGAACAAATGTAACTTCAGGAATTTATATCAGACCAGAATTCAGGCCTCTGCCCTTCTCCATCATTTTTCCCAGAAGCATCAAGGCATGTGGCTATGAAATTAGGAGCCAGGGGATTATAAGGACTAATTTTCACTCTTTTCCTCCATAACTGTGGGTATTTGGAGGCAAGCAAGCCTCTAAAATCAGCAGTAACTTTCAGATGTTATTCCTACAACACAGAATTTCAAAAGATGACTTTTAATTCCCATGCTGTTTAGCTATCAAGCAAACAAAGGAAAACTATGTTATGCAACTATAACTATGCTATAACTATTGTTATACCTTCCAGCCTGAATTTAACATTCATAAACTACAGATTACAACTATACGTGAGAAAAAATTCATATCCACACATTGTATGTTATATTCTGAGCAATTTCCATTTTTTCAGCCAGTTGAGATAGGATTTCAAAGTCACATCTAACCCTTCATTCACAGGGCTTATGCAAGCTTGCATTGATGGATGAAACTCATACTCACCATGTGTATGGGAAAAAGCACTTTGTGTAATCCTCATAAATCCTCCAGTGATGTGAGTGCAGTTTCAGCTGGGATATTCCAGAGGAAAACGGAAGATCAAATTCCAACTGCATGTGTTAATTAGATAATATTCCTTTTTGTGCAACTGTTATCTCATGGGATTCATAGAAGGATAGACAAATGTGTAGTTGGTTGGGATATTCACTGATTGTCTCTGGAGGCCCAAGTCCTACCAAGAGTCACATGGCTTAAGTTATCCCTCTTAATTTGCTATTAGACAAAACCATGACTTAATGTGGTAAAACTGGTTCTTTTTGTTCAAGGAGAGGTCACAGGCTGTACTGACAGAGATGCTGTGGATCAGGCCTGAGATGTGCTGGGAGGTTTCTGAGGAGGAATTCAGCAGAGCTTCTTCTCCTCCCTGCTTAAGCAAACTCATCTCCATGGGGCAGTGAGGAAAAAAACTGGAAGAGCACCAGGAGCTGTTTACACAACTGGAACCATTCCATCCTCAGTCAAGTGAAGCAAAGAGCTGTTAAAGCATTCTCTATTTCAGCCATCCAAGAACAACACCACAGAGTGGACACCATGAGAAGTCAGCTGCCATGGGCACACAAGTGTCCAACTGGGAGAACACCCACAGACACTGAACTCTGGCTCAGCAAACCCCAGCTCCAGCTCTCTTTAGTGCAAATGTTGTTGCCACTCATCTTTGACGGCAACTTTGGAGCTTCAGCGGAAATATGTGGAGGCGCTGGATAGGTCCATCCTGAGATGAGACAGGAGAGAGGCAAACACAACATGCAGTTCAGACAGAGGTGGATTGTCTTGTTTTGTCACCCCAGGCTCCACAGACACTGGTTTCACTCAGCAAGCTCTGCAGGTCTCTGTATCTAACCTAGCACAGCCTGCCCAGTGTTCAAGTCTCAGGGAATCTTTAGATGAATTCTGTTAGGGGTGGATAAGTGTTGTAATTAATTCGAGAACCTGAACAAAAACACTTGAGTGACACAGTCTCTGGAAGCACAGCAACCTTTTAAAATCTTATCCATATTTTTTTTCAGTTTGGAGCATGGCTAGCAGATTTCTTCCTCTGCTTGGATAACTAGAAAGCCCAAGGGCAACCAAACAGAATTTGACCAAACCAGCTGGACAATAAATTCCAACCTTAACACATTATTAAAGCTGGACTAAATGAAAGAGGTAATTTTCCTTGCAGATGCTCCTACATGTTCTTTCTATTTTAGAAACAAATTGTTAGTTTCTTTTTTTTTTCCATTTGAATGAGGCATAAACATAAATTCATATAACAACACAGCCATTTGGTGCCAAATGCAATAAAATGTCATGACAACAAAAGAAATGATTATTCATAAGTCATCATTTAGCTCTGCTGCCTCCCTTCCTCCCAAGGAAGCTTCCCTCTCTTTCTGCCTCCAGCCTTTCTTTCTACCCCTCATAGAAGAATTGATTGGAAAAGAGATTCTTAATCCATGGCCAATGCCTTTCCTGAGGTTTGGTTGGTTGTTTTTTTTTTTTTTTTTCTGGGGGGCTTGCATAGGTTTTCTGAAGATCCCAAACCTTTACAAACTGCCAAAGGAGAGGTTTTATCTCAGAGTCCAATGACCTAAACTGAAACACGCTCACCTAAAGAACGTGCTCCACAATAGCCTCCCACAAACAATTTTATGACCCAGCTAACAGAGGTGAAGACTGTTACTCTTTGGAAAACATGACCTGCATCTATGTTAGTTTGAGAAGTGATCTCCAAAATAAGCAGTTCAAGTATTCAATCTAGGTACACCCACTTACTTTAGGTAATTTTTTTGTTGTTGCTCAGCTTCTCTCTAAGTGAATATTTCATGTATATTCAATTTTGGCTTTAGGAAACACTGTACCATGGGAGTTGTATTTCTTCAAATAAAGTATATCACAGCAGATTCAGTGCAGAACACAGTCTGACTGTGATGTCACCAGGCAATAAAAACAATATCTTCTACCCAATATATACTTTGTCACTCTTTGGTTGGGCTTCTCCAGATTTCTCCCTTCTTGCATTCCCAAAAACTCCTTGTGTGCCTTCCATCAGGAATTATTGTCTCACTGTATCAGGAAGCCCATATATCAATAGCTACAATAAGAATTAGAAGATGAAGAGAATTTTCAGAATAAATAAATGGCAAAATACTGATGTGTGAACGCAGTAATGAGACCCTGAACTCTGTGGTGCATCTGAGAAAATTGAGAAGCTTGGATTAAGTTAGGTTAGATTAAATTTAAGAATAAGTTTTACTCTGAAAGCGGGTTAGTTTTGAAATTTTTTTATCTTTTTTTTTTTTTTTTTTTGGGGGGTGGGGGGAAGTTCTGTGTCCAGGAAATTTTATGAGTTTGGAAGGAAAAAGGCTGGTTTCTTAAGTCTGCCTTAAAGAGAAACAGAAACCATGTCTTCACTTTTACTTAACAATAATAGAATTCATGCAGAATTTGGAAAACACAGGATCAAATTTTGTTTCTAAGAACAAAAAGTAATTTGAATCTTTCTCCTCCCACAGCAATCCTCTCATCACTCTCAATCATTGTTCAATAAAACAAAGTATGATTTCAAGTGAGTATGGCAATCTTCTGTCAGAAATGTTGGAGGTTCCTCTAGTCTCTCCTTTGAGAACTTTGATTTCAATATATATCATTCCATATAAAAATATCAGCACTGGTTATCCCACACACTTTATTTTAGGTGTTCACTTGGGAAGTGGTAGTTATGTTCCAATTTTTTGAATCTTAATGTATGGAAAGTGAAAGAGCTGAACCACAATGCTGCACTCATGGGGGATGAAGCAGATTCAAATGTCCTCAGCAGAGTGATGCACTGAACCTCACCCTAAAATCCTGTAAAGTCCTAAATGCCTTGAATCCTGCCCGGGGTTTGATAGCTTATACTGACAGGATATTGAGTCAGAATGGCATGAAGCTGTTTTCCAGGAGCCGCTTTTTTCAGGACTGTCTTTTAGGTTGGGTTGCTGGACAAAGGAACAGGCTTTCAATTTTTAAACTTTTCTGACCTGAACATATTTACCTCTTGCACATTGTCAAACACTACCTTCTTTTTCTCCCTCTCTCCTTTTTATTCAGTTGTGGAACTAAAATAAACAAATTTACAGGTCTACTCTTTTCACAGCCCACTCACAATCTATGCCAGCTTAGTAATTGCCATCAGCCTTTTGTGGGCCTCACACTTGAGACAACTGCAGGAAAGCCTAGAAGAAGGAGAAGACAGAGACTAGCTGTGTCCATCAGCACAAGGGTGGCACAGAGAACACCCTGGGCTGTGTCACTCAGGACTGGAGTGAGGCAGCAGAAACCCAAAGTGGGCAGGGGTGCAGCTGATGCTTTGACAGCAGGAAGGAGACACCAGGCACAGGATGATTTATCAGTGCTCAGGCGTGGTGGGATGAAAGGAGACCCCGCCACTGATGCCAGCTAAGTTAGCTTCAAGACAGGGAGTGTCATTTTCTTGTCAATCATGTGTGAAACAGGACTTTGGAGAAGCAATCCAGTGCCTCTGAAGAGGCTGTGCTGTTCAGTAATAATATGTGATGTTTTACTGGTTTGGATGCTTTGGGGGACGTCTGTAACTCAATTCCGCTCCTGTTTTTATGTAACATTTACTGGCTGTTGTCCCTTTCCCAACACCAGAATGATTCACATGAGAAGGCCAGCCAATTTTTCTCTATTAAAAAAGAATCAAGAGTTTAAGGACCGTAAAATTATGCAAAATGCTCAAAATGTCTCCCAGTGATCAGTTTAAAATCATCCCCACAGTAAGAAAAGACACTTCTTCAGTTCAAAGGAGACAAGGGACCATCTTGTACTATGCCTTAAAGAGCTGCTAAATTAGACTGGGTAGTGATATTAACATAATGTTCACATTTACCGTGCATGCTGCAGTAATTCCCACGAGTTGGCCTTTAAATTGCCTCAGCTACTGTAGCAGAACAAACTGGTGCAGAAACAATGAAAAATTTTCACATACTACACTTCCATTGCCTGTGCCAGTTGTCTCATCACAATAAACACAGCGAGGGTCACAGTCATGGTCTGAACAAATTTACTGGTTAATACCATTGCAACTATCTCTGTCAGAGAACATTGAATGTTTATTTTATTTTATTTTATTTTATTTTATTTTATTTTATTTTATTTTATTTTATTTTATTTTATTTATTTTTTACATTTTATTTTATTTGGAAGTCACTGGGAAGACGGTGACAAGTCCTATCCCATTGTTACACTGCCATTAAGTCACAGTAATTCCCTGGGGAATTTTTAAGAGCCTTGCTGATTCTGCATGCCCAGCTGTGTGAACAGAGCTTAAGAACTTGGGTTTCATGTGGAAAAAAAAAATCTTTTCTCCCATAGCTTTGTGGTAATTGACTTTGGGAAAAAGAGAACTTCAACTTTGCACGTTTTAAGTCATATAAGAAAGCCGCAATAATTACATTGAATAAAATTATCTGCTTCTGATAGCTGCAATCTGGGCATGTTCTTAAAATACCCACAGTCTGAGTAACTGTGCTGATCATGTATTAAAGCTGTGTGGAATCTTCAAGCTATGTTTACATTTTAATTGACAAAAAAGTCAATATTCACAATGTCTATAGTCAAGACATAATGAAATCATGCTGTACTTTCTCTGCTTCATTACGGAAGTCTCAAGACACAGCAAAAAAACTTTAAAGATTCAGTGTATTATTCTTTTTTCTCAGAAAAAAAAATCTCTAGGGGAAGCCATATTGTATTGTTTTAAGGCCCAACTTTAATGAGTGGAAGTTCAGGATATTTGGAGCCCACTGGGATTGTGCTGTTTGTTTGTGATGTTACCCACATTGCTGGTTTGGAGCAGCAGGAGATGGTGCTGCAGACAGTTCTGGCATTCATGCTACAGTTTGCTTCTTCACCAGAGTAACATAAAAAAAAAAAAAAAAAGGAAAAAAAACTTCCTCTAGGTCCATGTAAAAAAAAAAAAAAAAGCGAAAGAAAAACATGAAAAACTGTAGGAATTCAAATAGAGATTTGGTCACAAGGCCCTAGTTTGTTTTGCATGTAGAATAATTAAGATGGGACAGTTTTGATCTCATTGCAAAAGAACATTGCAATACTAATATCACTAAGGAAAATGACTTTGCTGCAGGTAGATTTATTTCACATTTATTTTCACATTGAGGAGATCTGATCCTTCTCCTTAATGGCTTTGTCATTCAAGTTATTACTCTGCTGAGATCACTTGTCTAAATTCAAGTGACGTATTTGACTTATTGTTTGGTACTCTTTTTTTCTGGTTTTATTCCCTTTGTGGATGCCTTTTCAGAGGACATCAAGTACAACTTGCTTGTCCATATTTTCAAACTCTTATAAGTCTGTTTCTACAGTTTCTCACATACCAAAGGAGACCAATCTCAAAACTGTAGTGCTGTTATATGTTAACCAATTTAACAGTAGTCATCTTTGTAAAATTACTTTTCAGGCATTTTTTTTAGATTTTCCTAACCCATGGCAGAAAAATGAACATAATAGAGAGTATTGAACATTTTATGGGGTGTGTTTGAATGAGTGTCGGGGAAAGGTCAGGCTTCCACAAGGCACATCAGCCACCACTGGAGTAGGAGAAATGTGCTCTGCTTCATTTGTGTCCCACCTCATCACTCTTTTTTTTTTGGATGAGAGCAGAATTAGCCTAAGTGTCCTCTCTCCATAGGAATTGTGAAAGCCACCAGTTAATGGGCAGGGGGTAATAACAGTGTGGCCAGTGGTATTTTCTTTATAATTTTTTAAACTAATATGTATTTCTGCCTAAAAAGCAAAACCTAACAATCCAACCCTATTATCTATTCTCAGTGTTTAAGCCAGGCTTCATTATTTATTTCATCTTGATCAACAGATTCCAGAAAAGCTTTTAAATACAGTTGAGGCTATGCCAGTATAGACAATGTTTCTCCAGGTGATGCCTCACAAAATTCCTTCCCCTGGGCTGATACTCCACTGTCTTCCTGTGTTGCCACTCTCCTTCTGCTTGAGCTGCAGATTCTGTGGTTGTGTCTGAGTTGTAAAAGTGGAGAAAGATCTTTCTGTGCCCCTGACATGGCCTGACTTCAGACACTGGCTCTTGCTTCTCTCCAAAGAACACCAGGATGAAAATACCCAAACTGCACAAACAGGGATGTGCAGTCTCTTGGACTTGTCTGGATAACACTAAATGGCACAAGGCAAAGCAGGGATCATGGCAACTGTTAAATAACAGAGACATTGGTGTGCCCGTGCTCTGCTCTCTGGTCATTGTTCTGTACACTGCTAGTGCACAGACATAATCTCTGGGGCTGGGGCCAGCTTTTATTTTTGTTGGTGAATCAGTGTTAGCCCAACAGGTTCTTTATTACTGACGAAAGCTCTTTGGAATGATGGAAAAGGTATCCTGTTACTATAGTACCCTTCAGATTTTCCTGGGAAACTCAGCTTGTGAAATTGGAGTAAGATGAAAATGACTTTGCAGTGCTATTTTCCTGCATTTTTTAAAAAAATTATTATTTTTCTTTCTATAACCTGAAACAAAAAGTCTTGGAGTCTTCTGAGTGAAACTACTAAAACCATCTGTAATATTTTCTGTTGAGCTGGAAAACAGAGAATAATTTTTCTTTCTGAGTACCATCGAAAGTGTGGCCGTCCACACAGCCCCTGTCAAGAAATAATATGGATGATCTAAGAGAAAGAAAAGCAAATCAGGAAACTGCCTGCAGAGATAAGAGGAAGGAGGATTTAAAAGGATAGTGTTTCCATAAATCAAGGCAACCGGTGACAGCTTTAAAGTAAGGGTCAAAAACATTGGGAGAGGTGTCACTTGGCTAAGAAGTTAATCCAAGTTTCCATCTCTCTGCCTTTAGTGCTTGTTCAAGTGGAAGTTAAAGATCTCATGGCATTATTTAGGATCATAAGAGATTAATATCCTGCCCAAATTCTCTCTTTCAGGATCATCAGAGACCTTTGCAGCAGTATCAATACACTCAGATTTATGCAATTGCAATAAACAAAGGGCCGCATTTGTCTGCATACCATTGCTACAGTTTATTCTGTTCACATGGCAGCAGAGAATTTTAAACTGGCACAAGAATTCTGGGTAGTGTACACTGCAAAACCCATCAGGATGGATTTGCAGTAAGAGAAAAGAAAAAAAAATATAATTCTCTTTCACAGAATGCAACCATGAGAACTGACCGTCAGAGAGTCTCCCAATACCAACTGAACCAAATAAGAGGTTTGGCACAAATTTCTGAAAAATTCCCTGAGATACACTGTCTATGGAAAGATGCTGTCACATCTTAATAGAAATTACTATTTCCACCTCAAAAAGGTGGAAACAGCTCTTGGGAGTCTGAAACTAAAGAGCTGAAATGCCAACATTATAATTTAAGGACTGTGATTTTTTCATTGCTTTACACAGAGTAAGCAGCCTTTACTCATGGGACATCCTTTAATGTAGGATTATTTCCTTGCAAATGAATTCAGTTGGTAGGTTTTGTAAATGGAAAGTGCATGAGATAATTGGCCTGAGGAGGTGGCAAATGGTTCTTGTGTGTCAGTGAAGCAGAAGTCAAAAACCTGTGCTGCTCCCACAGCAAATCATCAACAGCAAAGATAGGATGTAAAAATGCAATTTAAAAAAAATCTTTAAAATAATATGCTGTAAGTCAACTAAACTGTAGTAAGTTTAGGTATGACCCAATCCTGAATCATCCTTCCTTAATTTTACTGGCAGTCAGTTAAACTGCTAAAGAGCTTTAATGAATATGAGATCTATCCAGTGAGTAATTCTTAAAGTAAAGACCTGCTTTAATATTGCTCTGTTTAAAAATAGGAAAAAAAAAAAAAGGTTCCATGTTCAGAAAAAATAGATATATACAAACTCAGTAGGGAAGCATGGTGCTCAGGAAGGGGAAACTGAAGGCACTGATAATATGATTTCATTGCTGCAATGCGGCCATGAGTCTTATCCTTCTATTTTCATTACCCAAATGGAAAAGGGGGGGAATGAAAAAGGTTGAGGAAGTGACATTTTTCAGTATTAATAGCAAAAAAAGGAAATTAACTGAAAGGCACTTAATAGCTGGAAAAAACTGAAAATTCTGAGTCTGATTTTCCTCTTACACCAGTCTTATACCAGTAGACTGCTGGAAAAGTCTCAGGGCCTGATTCCCAGAATGATGATGAAGTGGAAAGGAGTTTCTTTAGGTGGCTGAGTTCCTGTCTAAATGATTATTTGAATGCTAAAGAGATTTTGGTCTAAGTGGACTTTTGGTAATCTGCACTCTTGCAGAGAAGCCTTTATTATTCAAATCCAAATATAATAAGTCCTTTTTCGAAGACTCCTTTGGCTTCCACCAGCTATATTCTGACATATCCCTGTGGAGTGAAAGCAGCTCTTTCTAAAGGGAGCAATATTGCAGGTGTAAGGTGGAATTTAAGTGGCTGCTCTAAGGGAACACACAAGCTGGAGAGGTTATGATGGGGGATGCCAATTCACACAACCCCTGGGGAGGCAGCAAGGCGATTTGCATCTGTATGAGATGATTTCAGTCCTGAAGTGAAACACATGTGTTAGTGAGTTGGAGGCAAACTGACAGTATCTCTGTAATAGAACCAGAAATTATGAGCAGCAGGAGTGGCCTGACCCTACAGAGTGCTAATGTTTAATCTACTTACCGAGATAACAATCAAGGAAGAATCAATAACATAAAAACAGTGGGGTTTCTTCCTAGGTAACAAGCAAATAAAGGAGAAAAAAGGCTTCCTGATGGATGCTTCAGTGATTCCCCAGACCATGGTAACTGCCTTTGCTTTGATGGCTAATTCCTGGGGGGCACTGGGAGGTGGCTTTTCTAAAAAGGTGTTGAGGTAGCAGCAGGGCTGAAACATTTGAAGAGTGTTCAGCTGCAGGCATGACAACTAAATGCAGATTTCAAGACTATGACTGAAATCTATGCAATACTGCTATGAAATTGATGATTTCTTACAGTGAGAAAGCTGTCAGGATTAATTCAGAAGGAAAGCAGAAGACAGTCCACAGGGTCATTACTGAAGCACTGCATGTTTGGAGTCATTAGAAGACAAATTAAGCATAAAATGATATTTTAAAATATGCAAATCCCTGCTATTAATAACAATTTTAAATTGTAATGGAAAATTGCTAGTTTAGTCAGGGAACCTTTACATTGCATGGAGGTTGTAACAGTCTGCTGTTACATGAGTATTGTTAATGATCTTTAAAATAGTCATGGGCAGCACAGCTGGAGAGAGGAGGCATCACAGCTGTTTGGGAATTTATTTAAGCCTATATGATTGCAATGAGTACCAGAGTGGCTATTGCCACCTCACTGATGAATGTCTCACTGTAAATAAATCCCCTGTAATTCCTTAAGTGTTGTTTTCTGTTATCCAAGAACAGAGGGAAGCAGAAGAGTGTCAAAATGTCAGTGGGATGCCAGAAAAAAAAATATTACCTGTCCTATTTAAAGAAATAAATTACTTTCCATAGAAATACTGTGTTAAAAAGTGACTCTTTGGATAAATTATATTTATTTTAAAAACTTTTGGAAAAGCATTGTAAAATATTTAATAAGATGATTCATATGTTTGAATAAATGAAAATTTATATAATAATATTTTAAAATTAATTTGATTTGGGATAGAGCAAAAAAATTACTTACTGATCTGAGAAAGTAAGTTTTATTTTTAAATGGAAGCAAGAGCTCTTTTGAGCAGGGAACAAAGAAATCAGTAGTTCACAGCTGCAGATGACAGAGCACTGAAAACAAGAACCATAATTCCCATATTGCAGGTAGGGTAAATTGACCTCATTGCAACTTCTCTGCAAGTCCAGGATTAGTGTGGGAGCAGAACTGGAACATGTTTGGTCTCTCCAGGAGAAGGAGGCCAAGCTGGCCTAACAAAGCTGCTTTCAGGTGTCTGTGTCCTGTGGCAGGGACATCTCTGGGCTGAGGTACCTTGCAGGCTGGAGATGTCCCCACTACACTGCAGATCACAGCCCAGACTCCAGGTTCCACATGGAAAACTACGGCTTCAAATCACAGCCTGGTGCTCCATTTGTCCTCCCACACTGCTGCTCTGGACTGTTTGGTGCAAATTTGGGTTCTTGGTCATGAAGCTGTTACATTTTCAGCTTCACACTTGAGTTGGTACCCCCAAGGCTCTGTGTGCTCCTGCCTCACATTAGGTGGGCACAGACCACTCCTGCTGTCCTGCAGGAGGACACAGCCAGTGTCCCTCATGGGGACAACTGCATTTCTGGAAGATGCTTGGGCTTTGTGATGCAGGAAGGTCAAACTTTGCCTCCCTCATCACCAGGTGGGTGGGAATGGATGGCAGGCAGCTCTCTTCTCTACTAGCCAGAGCTAAGCAGAAAGCAATCAATGCCTGTAAGAAAGATGGCATCAATCATTTTCATGCTCTCAGGGAAAATGTGGACCAGTTGATTCCTGCCCTACCCTGGGAGCAGCAATGCACTGCTCCCTGCTCAGGCTCACATTGGCTTTAAAACTGAGCTCAATTCAAACCTTTTTACTTCTTCTTTTTATTTTTTTTCTTTTTTCCTTTTAATAGCATCTTTTTTAAAATTCAATTCCATTACTCCAGTTCCTATTTTCCAGGACAGTTCAAGTATGCTGGCTGCATTACTCAAGTCAGGCTTTGGTTGGTTGGCATTCCTGTCCTCGAGGCATTTTGCTGGATTACTCCTCTAGTGCCTGTGCTGCTGCACTGTGGGGACTGAAAAGTACCAGAACAAATGCAGGACGATGTGCCAGCTCTTGGTACATGCCAGAGAATCCTGAAGCAACAACATTTGGCAGAAACAGAGACATTGTTAATAAAGCAAGCCACTAAAATCTGTGTTTAATCACCAGAGCACCATCTCCCCACTTGCAAGAGAATTTTCAAATGAGAGGAAAACTGAAAAGGCAGCTTAAAGTGTCACACAGAGTGGGAACAAAGTGTGTGATCAGAGGTTTAACTCCTTAAAGCAGAGTTTTGCTTCCTAAGCCACTTTCCTTCTACAAGTCAGAAAAAGATCATGCTCAGATGTTTTTATCACAACATGAGTGAAATGGACATATTTCAGTTAAGTCCCCAGATACCCACTAAACCATGCTTCTGTTGAAAGATTTTTTTAAAATATGGAAGTAAAAAAGGCCTATTAATGCTACTTCTGCTGGTTGCCAGCACGGATTTCTTTCCTACAGATCATTATCTAGTATTTTGGGTGGCATAGCAGAGCCACTGACAGCTCTGATAGAGACAGCTCCTTCTTCTGCAGTGAAAAATCCACACTAACATTCTGCCTCAAATTTGTATTTGTCTATAGGTCTAATTTATAACTTCCCACCACACACACCACTGAAAAGGAAGTTTCATACTTAGAAATTGCTGCAATAGCATAGGAATGCAAAATAGTCAGCAAGACATGACAGATATAAAGGCCATACTGGCAAGTTTCTAATCTTCCTCATTTCACAAGAGTGTTTTGTGGGGGTATTGTTTTGTTTTGCTTTATTCCTTCCAGGTTAGGTAAGTCAGTTGTTGATTTTAAGGTATGCAAAACACAAGACAACCGGAGATGTGAATGTGCCACTCCAAACAGAAACGTGACCCCTGGTTTTCCAGATCTGCAATGCTCTGACCACAGCTTTTGAGAATCACATTCTCATCTGGGATTAATCAGTGCTGCTCACTGAAGATTGGTAAATTTACAGCTGAGGATGGAGAGCCTCTTCTAAACCCTTGGCAGTGCAAGGATTACTTTCCACTGAAACACGGTGTGCAGTTTGCCAGGTAGAGTTGAAAAGAGTAAATAAAGTTATATATGAGTAATCCTTCAGCTGGACAGTTTTATAGGCCTGGTTAGGTTTCTAGGATCACTAATAAAAACAAATTATATCTCCCAATGAGTATCTTGGTAAAATTATAGTGAACTGTCTAGGTGCTCCTGCAATCAAGGAGACAATACACCATTTTTTGAATGTGGACATAAAAATGCACAGCAATAAAAAATAGCATTATATACAATCAGAAGTTATTCTTTGCCCAAAGTACTTCCGAAAACATTTTAAGTCTTCTTTAATTTCTTGGGCAGCAACTGCATGGGCAACTGGCTGCTTCCCAGACACTCTATATTAATGCTCCATTCACAATTTACAATTTCCAAGGCTTTGACAAGTCATGAAATTCAGTAAGGACACATCTAAGTTCCAGCTGACCCAGAAATGTGAGCTGCCATTCACTGTGCTGAGTTCTCTTGCTCCACTAATCATCTTTATTTTCCAGTGATTTTTGCATTTCACTGAGAGTAGATGTAGGATGAAGGACCACACACAGTTCTTCCTGCTAGGAGGAGACTTAATAGTCTCGTCTGTGTTTCCTTATGGTTGCACTGCTAAGCCACAAAATGTTCCCTTAAATTAGAGTAACACCTCAGCCCAGGCATGCCTAAACATAATTAGTTTGTTCAGATTTTCAGAGATGAATATTATTAAAGCTGTAATTTCTTCCAGGTTACAACAAGCTAACTTAAACAGAAGTGTTCCCAGACATTCCCGAGAAAAATCCAAATTGAACAAGATTCCAGGTTTCTCCTCAGAGTCATTAATGTAGTTCCCATCTTCACCATTAGATTCCAACAGAGAGTTCCTCCTTGCTTTGTTTTCCTTCTCTCTGAATGTGTTCTACTGTTGGCTTGTGGGTTGTTTTTTCGTTTGGTTGTTTGGGGTTTTTTGTTTGTTTTGTTTTCAGGTTTCAAACACCAGAAGTACATACATTGGAAATATCAAGCATTATTTCAAGGCAGACAGAAAGAGGCACAGAGTAAACTCAAATCACATCAAGCATTTCCAAAAACCTCTCAGTGTCAGAAAGTAAATACACTGTGCTCATGCTGCTCAATGAAAAGCTTGTAGTCCCTAAATATAAAAAAAACAGAGGAGCAAGAACAAATTCTTGGCCAATTTCTGTATTTTCCCCAAGGATTCTGTGACCTTGCCGATTGAAAGCTGAGATTTTGGGGAATAAGGTAAAAAAAAAAAGACACAGAATCCTGACCCTTATAAGCACCCCATGCAGCTGTAAAAATGAGACAGCAAGGGATAAATCTTGTTCAGTTACAACAAGAAGATTGTTCATTGGTTTTACTGAGTTGCCTTGGTATTTAAAAAGTCCAACTGGGCCTTGATGTGAACAGTTGTCTCCCAAATACACACTTTGCTTTCCAAAAGTTGCATTGTGTTCTTTTATATAATGTTAGCTTTTCTCTTCAATTGCATAGAGCACATGGACAGAAAAGGTTTCATGCAAATGAAACTAAGAACACATGTTGCATTAACACAAAAATTGTGCTGGCCCGTTTTGTTTCCAAAGGGATCTCTCCACACCTGCTATTACTTCCATCAGACTTAGACCAGCCTCCCATCACGGCCTGGACAGCATTCCATTTGGAACTGCTGTCTAACCAAGTCTTTAGGCAGCAGAATACAGCACTTTTGGACTGAGCACCTCCAGGGATGTTTTTTGACTGTGGAGCACAGAGCCAAACCACAGGTCAGCTGCTCTCGAGGGTGTTAGTGTGGAGTGCTACCAGCTACCACTGTCCACTGCTGATTTACATGGATACACTCCCAGCTGCTCTCCTGGATCTGTGTATTTGAACAAGGGTAGGTGGAAAGCCTGTCCCTCTGCAGGGCTATTTAGAACTATGGAAAGACTTGCATAAATAAAATTTTATGGAGTGCAGATTTTGGTTGTATAAAATGTGTCTAAATTTAGGAATATATATGCAGACTTTTATGTTTTCAGTAGGTGTCTAAGATCTCATAATTATCACCAGAGATTTTGATATAATACCACTGACAGCACGTGGAAAAGCCATTCAGCTCCTCTGAGAGCAGACATCTGTGGCATGACTCATTTGCAAGATGTATATGCATCTCCACCTCGTGCCACACAAGACATGCTGCTCATCAGATGATACAGAACAATGGGGAGAGGTGTGACAGTGACAGCTGGAGCCTGGCTGAGATTCTGTGAAATAGTTCAAATGGGATTAGATTACATTATTTTAGATTAGATTAGATAGATTAGGTGACCTGGCTTTTGGCCAGCTGTGATCTCTAGCTTTTACTGTGTTCAGTTAATTTATCTAAATGTAGGTGTCTGACACCAGTTGAAATGCTGTAGGGAGTCTGAGACTTTCACAGGACTGGGAGATGCAACAAAAGATTTACAGGGGAGCCACGTCCTTCTCAATTGGCAGGGGGAGGCCAAGCAGCTGCCACAAGGAACCTGAAATGCCACCAGACATCAAACCAGACTAAATCCTGTGCCAGGTCTCCACTGACTTCTGTGAGAGAGCACAATGTCTCTCACTCACCTGAAGATATTTACATCATAGTCTCCTAAATTTAGGTATCTGGATTTAGATCTGAGACCTAAAAATTGCTAACTGCCTGGTTGCTAACCATTTTTGTTTCCTCCCAATTTTTAAATTCAAAGTAAAAATTTGATTTTTTTTTTTTTTTTAATTTGAGGTTGTATGGCACAACACTATCCTGATTTAGGTCATGGAAGTAACAGTAAGGAAATTTCTGTTATTTCTATTCAGAAAATCTATCTATTAGTCCATTTTAAAAATTATTTCTTCTTGTTGTGGTATATATTTTCTTCTCTAGTTTTTCAGCTCGATATAAGTAATACAATGATTTTTAAGGTGCTAAAGCAAAGGGATAATATCAAGATAATCCTTCAACATCCTAATTAAAAATGAATGATGGTAAAATGTGGCAGATGACAGCTGTCAGATTGCCCTTAAGAAACAGCAAACATTGTGATCATTGATAGGTGGTGGAACTCTGTGAATTAAGCCTCACAGAAGAAGGAGATCTGGAAGGGAACGAAAGAGAATATTGTGCTGCTTGTCTCTAATGTGATGAAGAATGCTGGTTTAATAGTTTCCCTGAAAGGGTCATCACCAGTGGAAAGAGAGATCCAAAAACATGAACCTTTGCTCAGGATTTAGTAGTCATAATGGCTACAAGCCAGAATGGCCTGAAATCACTTTATCTAATTACAAGAGAGAATGTGACTTAAGTTTAAACTATTCTAATATTAGCTATAAACCTACTGTACAGCCAGATGTTTGCTATGAATATGCTTTGCTTTGCTGAAGTTCCATCACTTATTCCCTTATATGTTCTAGTTACAAAGCAAAGTTTTCTGCTAAAGAACTCTTTCTAGTTATGGTGCTGTAAAACTGCTCTGAGTTTTTCTACTTACATGAAGTAAAAGTGTTGTTTACCACAACAATTTCAGCTTTATAGATATAATTTTCTATGTGTTTTTGCAGCAGATGGGTTTATGTCCATGATACAAAAATGAACATGAAATTATAGATGAGAGGAAAAGAAATTGGCTAAAGTTCTCAGCTCTTTATCTGAAATGTTCAGCATACAAGCCTGCAGATGCTGTACATCCCATCCAATTCCCATTTGTTTGTTTCCATTTTTCTGAAGTTTCATTTTGTTTTGTTTACCTTAGATTGGTTTGCATGGAGTTTTATCTGTGTACCAGATAACAAAACCTTAGACCAGACAGAAGAATGTCAGCCAAACTCTAGTCATCACCACTGAGTGAAAAAAATTCTCCAAGTGAAAAGACCAGAATAATTGTTTCAGGCAAATGAAGCACAAAGCTATTAGCTTGGCTTGCTGTGCTAGATTTCTGAGGACCATATGAAACAATCTTAATTTAAGGAAAACAAGTCCTAGACAGTGGAACTGCTTATCCAGTGACTGATGAGAGGCATTGGTTGACTCTAGGGATGTACAGCAAGATGATGTGTTTCCAATACTCAGACCTCCAAGACTTTCAGGTGTCAGTATTCATTAAGCCTACACATTTCTCTCTGAGCAGAAAATATTTCATAACAAAGTAAATCAATTGAAGCTTTCCAGAGCTGCCACACTCAGAGAACCATCATTAAAAAATGCCTTCCTTTATGTTTTAAAGACACTTGAAGCATTATTCAACTCTCTTTATATGTAACAGATTGTGCTCAATGGATGATATTGGAATGGGTGACTTGAGTCTTCTTCTGGACTTGTCACTACACAGTATGGAGTCTAGCCTACAGTGCCTATGAAATCCCACTATGTTTGTGAGGTGAACAAGGTAAACCTTCTCACCTCCAGCCTGGAATTCAGGGTCTCTCAGCTCTAAAGAAAGTCCTTCACACTTGATACTCCCTAAAAACACTATTAAAAAAAAAAAAAAAAGGCACAGAATATTAAAGTACTGATTTTACTGTGGGTGAATTTGTGGTGCAGACCCATACCCTCAGGATTGTGTGTTGGGGCAGTGTTTGACTGCTGGTGACTCTGTTACCACTGCTTAATATTTAAAAATACTAAGCTAAAGGTGAACAAAACCACACCACTGTGATAGCCATCACAATATTCAAAAAGTAGGTTATATTTTCACTCCTAAATGAGAAACTGTATAAATGCTATTGTGTAAACATTTAGATAATGATAGACTCTTACTGCAAAAGAGGAAAAATCAGCTTCCAGATTAAAAAACCCCAAGTTCAAGTTAAATGGCTTACATATAGATTTCAATTAATGTGACCTTTGTAGTGTTTAATAGTTCAGGCTCTTCTCATTAAATTGAGTAGGATTTTGTTGTTACAACAGAGAATTCAAACTCCTGAGTTGCCATTGGAAGTACCTAAAGAGGCATTACCATTTTTATTCCAAACATTTAAATAACCTCTGTAATGGGTCATTTGTTAGCTCACTGCTCAGATATCAGTCTGTTCCATGCTCTAGTTACAATGGGCAAGGATCTGTTTTCCAAGCTTTTTCTGAGGTTTTACTGGGCCTTTGCAATATACAAATCTTGTGACCAACACAGTGTTAAAAGCATGCACTTTACAAATTACCCATGACAAATGTACTTGATCACATCATGTGGATAAAAAAAAAAGAGAGATTTTGTTTCTTTTGGAATTATTTTATTGGACAAAAGCTTTTGCTTTCAGCAAAGAAGTGTTTTGTTTCTTATTATTTAGAAAAATCAGCTATTTCAGAACATTGGATTTTTCATTTAAGCCTGCTTTTCACATTCTTGAAGAAGTGCCAAATGGACATCCCATAGCCTGAAATATCCCTTTTATACAAAATGTGTGCAAAAGCTTCACAGGCCTCCACAACCACATGACTCAGACTTGAGCTCTTCTCTACTCAGATGTGCCTATAGTGAAACAGAAATGTGTGACTGCTTGCTGGAAGTACTTTGGATGTCAATGGTAGAGAATCTCTGGTATCTTAACACCATCCTCCTGAGGATTTACTCAGTGTGCTAGGCCAACTTACATCAATTTGAGGCCAAGCTGGCTGCAGTGATCCTTTTACTGGAACAATTTAATTTAGGCTGTGCGTTGTTGTATTGAAATTGGCACTTCAGAGAAAAAAGTTCCATGACCCATTAAAATGTCTGCTAAAACAGTAGTGGGCCATCTGATTTTCATTCTTTTAAAACAGGGACACAAAGAGAGTGTGAGATGCCAGTCCTGCCAAACCCAGACCTGAAATATCAGATAGGTAGGTGATGATTGCTTTGATAATTAGACAGAGGACATTAAGTTCTTGAAGCTGCTCAATCTCAGAGATATTTTATCCAAAACAGTTCATTTCTATAAATGGAACTGTGAAAGTCTTACTAAAGTCCCTGAGTAGATAAAGGTTTTAATAATTCTGAAGAACATATAACAGCTTAAACATGTACATCTAAATTCCTGACTATTGTTCCAAGTTCTACCCATGTGCCAAAAACTTTGTGGCAGAAATTGTGTCATTGGCCAACCTGATAAAAGGAAAGGATTGTAAAACTCCTCCACAATGATGGGAAGAGATAGGAATATTTCTAAATGGTTCAATAAATACAGAGTATTATCAGCAACCTTTATGGTCACTTCTGCTCATTACAGTAAAAGCATGTCTAGTAATATACATTAAAGAGAAAAAAAAACCCCACATCTTTAGCCTTTAAGATAATATTGTTCAGTCACTAAACCTCTTTTCTGAGGCTTTTATAGTGTTTTGGGCACATTAAGACCTTTAACCTTTCTCCACTGATGATTATATGAGCATTGTCCTAAGTGATTAAGACTCACAATGATGCAGGGAAATGAACAAATAACGTCTGACAGATTGGAAGAGAAAAAGCCAGGGCTGGAGGAAGTGCCTTATCACCCAGCTCACAGTCCCTGCCTGAATGGAGGCTTGGAGAGCCAACACCATATTCCAAAAGAATTCTGCTTTGGGAGAAGCATCCTGGTCAAGAAATGCATTGTGGTATTTTGTTGTTTTTTTCCACCTCCAAGTGGTTTTTATACACTTGATATTTAGTTTGGCTTATGAAGAAAGACAAAGCAAGTCCAAATGAAGTAAGAAAGGAGCAAACTTCCCTCATTTACTCCTACTTTCAGACACAGGTCATGTGTCTGGGACACAACCTTGCTGGGCAGATCTGCATTTGCAGTAAATGCACTGAGACAATGGGTGTGATTTCCCTTTTCCTTTATGCAAAGCATCTTCAATCCCACATTATACTAGAAACCCTTAAATTACATCTAACATCAGACATCATGGACATTCACAACCTACTTCTCCTGCAATATGTGAAATTTTGCTCCGTGCCCCCTCAATGTAAATAAGAGCTTTTTTACAATTTATAGAAGATAACAAAGGATGAAATTGTTCTTGTTGGTTAGAAAATTCCATCAGTGGCTCAGAGAATATCTAAAAATAAAAATACCCTTTGATTCACAAAGCAACACAATAGTGATGCTTTAGGCACTCAAATACAACTGCAATCAAACTAGAGCATTTATAAGGGTTTTTTTAGAGGATTCTTGTATTCTCTTTTGATATTTCTTATGAGGACTTCTGTGTGAAAACAGAACATGCATGCTTACTGTGGATTTGGGCATGCTTGAATGACAGAACAGGCTTTCCTCAATAAGCTTCTGGTAGGAAATGTTTTAACACATTGCACTTTAGGCTCATTTGAATGGTTGTGTGCAATTTTGTTTATTCTTTTGAAGATAAAAGAGAGAGAGGTGGGTGATGATTTCAGATCTGTATTAACACAGGAATTCAAAGCAATTGTTGTCTGTGTAAGTCCTCGGAGAGAAGGTAATTGTCCACCAAAACCCAAGTCTCTAGGGCTGGATTGAGTAAGGTGGGAATCAAGCTCACTTCCCCCATTTCTTTGGGGCAGTTTCAATGAAGTAAAGAGGATTTAGAAAGTTTACCTGCAGGCCCATCTTATCAATATATAAAATAGAATCATTTTCCATGAAAAAAAAAAAATCAGTCAGGTCAGACCAAATACATGTTGTAGTCCATTTAGAAAAAGTGGCAAGTATTAATGCTATGTGAACAGTGACTATTTGGCAGCAGTATGGGAAACAGTCCTGTATATTTTTCATCAGTTAGAATACAATTCAGTCATTGTACAAAAATTCAGGTTCAATTCAGAAACTATGGTAATCAATTTGAACACAGTAATTTAAACCTTGCTGTTTAAATCCTCTTCAACACCAAACTTTTGAAATTCACAGCTGGGGCATTTTTGTTCCTCAGTGCACATGTTGCCATTCCTGGGACTCAGGCATCAAGAGCTCTTCCATCACAGGGCCCTTCCATCACCTTGTTGAATTAATCTCCTGCACCTCTCCACCTACACACTGTCACTTCTCCAGCACCAGTTGTCTGGGTTTTTTCCATCCTGGTCTTCCAGCTGCAGAACTTTTCAATGCAGGGAGCAGTTCAGGATTTATTTCCCTGGGACAGTGTAGTTCTGGGTCATGAATTGCCTATTACCATCTAGGAGCAATTCCTGTTTCCTTCAGACTTTGGAATTTAGCAAGAGCACACCATTGCTTTCAATCCCCTAATTCCTCTCAAAATATAGACCCTGCAATGAACTTACTTGCAACACTGATTTATTTGGGTTTTTTGCTTGAACATGTGTTATGTACTCCCCCAAATTTATCTAATCACTTTGAATTCTGGACTTAATAGGAAGATGAATTGTGTTCCAGCTAAGCAAAAGAGTAAGATACTTTATTACAGAACTGGAAGCACCTACAAAATAAATTGATAAAATTAAAGAAACAATCTTAAAATGTGTCTTATCCTGTCTATCGTATGGGAGGGTATTTTTAAACCAGTGAACTGAGGAGTTTCTGAATGAATTTATTCTTCCACTGTGTTACTGCTTTTCACTTATATTTGAGGATTTTCTGCTGAGTGCTGACAAAGTTACAATCGATGTCCTAAGAATCCTTTTATTTCTCTCTGTTTGAGAGCCCCAGGAATAGCATGGCCTTTCTTCAATCTGCTGCTGTCTATCAGAATGCTGAAGGAATGTTCCTAAGCTTATTTGAGAATAAATCTCTTTAGGTACAGAGGAATCATGGAGTGCTGATTCTTCTGTCCTGTTTACCTTTTCCGTCAGGAAATCAGCGGAACTGCAGTGATAAAAATGAGTTACAGTAGCAAACCTACAATGTACCATTCTGTACGCTACATATCATGAGATGGTTTTGGCACAAGCAGCCATTTTATTTCTGGTTTACTGGCATATTATAGAGACTGTATGTAATACATTAATACACTTTTGGGGCTGGGTCACTGTGTCACAGTCCTATTCAGGGAAGCACTTAAGCATCTGTCTAATATGAATCATGTGCTTAGGTCCCACAGGTGCCAATGGAAATTAAGTAACTACTCCAATGCTGACTTGAACAGAGATTTATTCTTAAACCATGTTTCTATAATAAAATATTTTCCTTTAAACTAATGGAGGATGGAATAAACTAAAATGAAATGCTTCCCATACAAGATTTTAGTTAGTTTTTCTGTTGTTTGTTTTGACTTTTTGGCTGGTTTTCTTTTAAGAAGCTTTTTCAGAACACGTCCAAGTTTCCTATTCATTAAATATGTTTGTCTGCAATTATGCAAATATTAACATTTACTTAAAGCCTCTGAGGTAGATAACAGTTGCTATTTGTACAGAGATGAATCTGATAATTTTTCACTGAAATATTTTCACCTTCATTTCTGAAAAACATTGATTATCAGCTCACAGCAAAGGCACTCCAATTAATATCACCCAGTGAAGACGAAATAGCTGTATATCTACAAATCATAATAGCATGGCCAAGGTCTCTAATTCAGATGCTCTTTAAAGACTTACACAACTCTTGTTTTTCTACAAAAACCTGGGGCTTTTGGAGTTCACCCCTACTCCATGCTCAAGCCTGTCTCCAAACTTCTTTCATCTCCACTGTAAAATCGTCTGCAGTTCAGCCAAGCTGCTGTGAAAAGTTAGACCAGAAACCATTTCTGCCTCTACTTGCTTTTTCAAACTTACTCCTTCCAAAAAAGGAGCAAGTCCTCCTTTTCAGAACAAAATCTTGGAAGCAGCAACCCAATGATTTTTCAGTTTCCACTTTACAGCTTTCTGTTTTCAGCTTCCTCTTTCACTAATCTCCTTTTTTCTCTTCCTGTTCTCCCTTCTCCCTCTCTCCTTCAGCCCATCCCTCCCCTCAGACTTACAGAACTTTTCCATGAGGTCTCCAGCAGGGAACTGGTTTTCTTGTTCTCAAGAAACAAGCAGCACCAAGTTGGCATTCTCCTGCCATGTCACCTCCCAGTTTTAATCAAAAAAACTTTCAAGAATGTAAAAAGGAAAGGAAAATGAATTATGTTTCCAACCAGAAGCCAGAATTAATTCAAGAACTGTACTGGAGAAATAGGTGGTTCTTATTCCATTTCCAGGCTAGCCGGGAGCCTGGGTCTCATTTCAGAGCTGGTAATTTCTAATGCTTTTGGAAAAAACAGACAGCCTGCTGTTCCCAGCAATTTTTATAATATTTTCCAGCACTGGAAATTGTTGACTAGCATGGCCTTTGAACAAAAACATTCACTATGCTAAATTTAGGCTACAGTCCTGTAGAAAGTGTATTTTAAAAGAGCAATTACTAGATCAGAACCAGTTTAACCACCAGCTAGATCAGAGTAAGTCTTCTTTACTAGACTTTCAGACAGGGTTCTCTTCTGGAAGGAAAGATACAAGCAATTTGTCCAGCTAGTATCTTTTATCTACACCAGACTGAGTGCTTTAGAGGGAAATAGAGAATTGTTCTGAGAATTGTCTTTCCCTTGGTCTTGGCATCAGGCATTAATCACAGGAATTGCATGGGTGTAGAAACAGAGAGTTTGCCAGACTGGGGAAGATCAAATGAACAAATGTACAACCCCAGGAAGGTGTCTACAGAAAATAATAATTTTGGATATACATCTGAATAGAGACAATATTTAATGGGCTCCAGGTAGCTCAATGCTCACATGAATTTACTTTTTTTTTTTGCCACAGATACTTTGGCTCTCCTTCTTAATGACAGAACAAATCTACATAATCTAGATTACCTTCTACGTGCAAAATGTGGAAATCAGACTAAGGATGCAATTTAGACCTCCAGTGTAATTTGAAATGATGTGAAGTGTTGCTTCAGATGATCACTGGTAGCATATCAGATCTGTCAGTTCTGTCTCTATACTTGACACTCTCAAGCATCCCAAATGGCCTTAGGTGCCTAAATCTGAGATTCTGAGCTGAATTTACTTTGTCTCTTTAAAAGTGAATTTTACGACCTCAAATCCTATTGATGATGTTGACTATATTGTTAATAAATAGGAAATTATATTAAATACAGCACATGAAAATATCTTTCTTGCAAGTCTATTAATCTTGAGCTAAATGCCGTGCCAAGTCTGTTTTTATAAAATGCCACAGTACCTACATTGTATGAAGAGGGGAGGCCTACTGGACCTTGAACCCATATCACCAAAGGCTGAAAAATAAATGTGGAGGCGAAGCTGTTATGCCAAGGCAGCCAAGGGCTTTTAAGGAAATTAAATAATATTGGTCTATCTGGTGATCGCTAATAGTGGTCAAAGGTCTTATGTTGGTGTTAGCTTGCTTATTTGTAAGCAGCCCAGGGAACAATTTTAAGGAATGCTTTGAAAATTAAAGGGATAGCCCTGTGGATGTGACATGAGAAGCATCATGGAAAGGAATATGAATATTCTCTTTCTGAAGCTGAGCAAGTGACTATATTTTGACATGTTCGAAAGTATTTGTGCTCTTGTAAGGCTGAGGTTGGAGTCAGTTCCATTAAACACAGCTACAAAAAGAAGCCTTTAAAAAATCATACTGTTTTTGAAAATGCATACATTCCAATCAGGCCTCTTCCATGGGATTTCTGGTATAAAGCTAGTAATTATATTGGAATTTCAGAAACAACTTGTAGAGCTCCCAAAACACAGGGAGGAGTCCCTCCCAGGGCTGGAATATTAAGTTGGCTGGAAGAGTTGTTGGCTTTACAAAACACCCAGGACCATATTGTGATCATATTGAGGCTTTCTTACATTTTTTAAAGATTTACATTAGAGCTCTGCATGGATACAGGCCACTTATCAGATAACTCACAGAAAAGTAACTTGTTTAGTGTGACAGGCTTTCTCTGAGGCTGCCAGATATATTCCATGAGCACACACAGTCTGACTTTTAAAAATGCAGTTTCTTAAAACCTCATTAGTGGCTGGTAACTATGCAAAATGTCATTGCATCATGAAAAATACAGCCACACCATCAATTATTTGTATGCA
Source organism: Dicaeum eximium (assembly GCA_013396995.1). Lineage (NCBI taxonomy): Eukaryota > Metazoa > Chordata > Aves > Passeriformes > Dicaeidae > Dicaeum > Dicaeum eximium. Next base: position 44,727 of record VWZP01002027.1, read on the forward strand.
GATCTATGTTTAAAACATAAAGTATCAAGTTTCATTTACTGTGTTAATTTGAGACATTCATACATCAAGCGCTGTGGAAAGAATACAAAGTGAAACTACTTCTGACAAGTCAGTTTAATAGAATAAACCCTATCTAGTGTATCCTTTATTCCAAGTCAGCTGTTAACAACCCTACCCTGCAGCCTCAGGTGTGAATTTTAATAGCATAATGAAACTTCGTGGGAGCAGAGTCTTTGACACTGAAGTTGTTTATGTGCTTTAAAGAAATTAATGTTTCAGGTATGGATTCAACACCTCCACAGCTCTCAATTATGAAATATTCGCTGCAGGTTACTGTAACTGGAACAGATTGCATCTTTTAATGATTCTTCTATGGGCAGCCAAGCAGGCTCATGTTTAACTGTAGATTTAAAGGAAAAAACATAGCATGCTGATAATTGCATAGAGGAAGTTAGGATGTTTCCTTAAAAAGTCCCACCTTTCATGACAACCCAACACCAACACCAGAATTTTCTTTAAACAGATCACTTTCTGATTTCCATTTAGACACAAGAGCAGTGTTTCAACACCAAGGAGACTCTGCTGGGAAAAGATAAGTCTGTTGGCTGCTGAGCAGTCAAAACTCCTTCTCATTTCTCTTCCTAAATGGACCCTTGTGTGTACACAAAACCTGGTTAATTTACATTGGAAAGAAATTTATAAATGCATTTTCCTTTCAGTTACTATCATTTGAAACACCCAGAAATGGAAATATTTCATGTTTTTCTTTAAAACTGGTTGGAAATTTAAATTAACATTAATTCAGGAGCGGTTTATTGAACTCAGATTGTTTTGAAGCATTTCCAGTTCAATGACCATTTTGCTAACTCCAAGAAAGGGTTAAGTGGATTTTTCCCTAAGGTCTCCTTCCCTGTAAAAAACAGTTAAGCCACAGCTTCCATGGTCTCCCTTGGAAGAGTGATTCATCTGGTAGACCATAATTCCTGATTGAAGTCTCAGAGCTTTAGCTGGGCTAAACTTTTAGGATTACAGTGAGGAGTCCAGTGACCCTGAACCTCAGTTTTCCAGAACAGTCTGCATTTAATCAGTTTTTCATGATCTCTTATGGTTTTGTTGTCTTCAGGGACAGTCTTTCTTGAAGAGAGGTGCACCAGAATTAGTTTCAATGAAACTTCGAGACCTGTCTGCCTGTACATCAGATTTTCTAAATCAGGAGGAAAAAAAACCCCAAAACAAAAAAAAANCAGGAGGAAAAAAAACCCCAAAACAAAAAAAAAAAAAAAAAAAAAAAATCCAGATATGAACACTGCAAATTTCTGATCTATGTGATACTTTGGAAGCCTGTGATTTTGACCTGATTAAATCCATTTCTGCAGTAAAATATAACTTCTCAGAAACTGGCCTGTCTGCCTTTTATGGATGCAGATTTCCTTTGTTGTCATCTTCAAAAATCATGTTGCTTTGGAATGAGAAAGTTGTCCTAGAGGGTTTACAAATTTATTTCTGGGTAAAATCAAGGTTATTTTTTCCACAGACATGAAAGAAGTACAGGATAATCTTAAGTGACCGAGTGTAGATCCAATGGCTCAGTGACTAGAGTACACAACCTAATTAGGACTCAGCAAAGTTATTGCACATTCACATTTGAGCTCATATGTCTACATATTTGAGCTCATCCTGTTTCAGACTGAGGCAACACAAATCAGTTTAAAAATCTCACAAATAACTTATAACCTCACAACTGGTGGTGGGCTAAAAATATCCATTATTTCCAGAAAACAGTGACACACAGTAATGAGCTAAACGATGATAATTCAGTCTTGTATTCCACATACTGATACTATGATCTTGAATCTTGGATAAACATATTCCTTTCTCTTTCTTTCTTTCTTTCTTTCTTTCTTTCTTTCTTTCTTTCTTTCTTTCTTTCTTTCTTTCTTTCTTTCTTTCTTTCTTTCTTTCTTTCTTTCTTTCTTTCTTTCTTTCTTTCTTTCTTTCTTTTTCTTTCTTTTTCTTTCTTTCCTCTTTCTTGCTTTCTTGGTTTTTTTTGCTTGCTTTCTTTCTGTAGTTGAACAAATCCAGTTTTTTCCTTACCCTGTGTTACACACCTGAAAATGTGCAGTGTTCCAGAGGCAATGGTTTAATTGCTGCTGGATCTATTCTCCATACACCCAGAGACTTTGCTCAAAACAAGGCATGATATGTATTGCCTCCTTAATGCAGGTAAATTTTACCTCAGAATGATGGTTGTCCTATTTTTGTTAAGGTTTATTTCCCCCACCCTATATTTTCCAAGGCTTTTGGGCATATAAATTAAAGCTGGCTGTCAGATACACCTTCTAAACTAAACACTACCTTATTTTCTTATCATATTTGGAAATCAGTCATTTTTCCACACCTTTCTTTCCTACTCTACAGAAATGAACTTATCAGTTAAAAATACATACTGTTTTCATGAAGTGAGATAAGATACACTCGTGAAACTCCCTCCAAGCTATTGGGGTTATCTTTCTATCAAATATAGCAAGACTTTTGGTTTGAATCCAAGAACTGTCAATTATCAGCAGCTCCAAAAGACACAGAAAGAACCACTTGGCTCTCTTTTGCTTATGATTTTATCTTCTGTCATCCCATTGTGTTCTCTGCTGCAACAAATTGGATTCTTTACCCTCTCTGATCAAACCTTTTTGTCTTCAGCTTAACTGCTCTAAATATCAGGTTGGTTTTTATTACTTTAAGGAGTTCCATATTTTTTGAGCCCTAATATTGCTTTCTTTCTTTCTTTCTTTGACTTTTCATGTCATGCAGAATACTTGTTATGATGTAACATTTCTTTCATTGCTGAGTCCAGCCTGTGCTAGTGACAAAATGTGAACTTGGTGCTCCTTAGCTGTCATGCCAGGCTGCATTGCCTTCTCATGAATTTTGCAACCAGCACACATAAACCTGTGCCCCTGTGAGTGCCACTGGAATCCCAAAGTCAGAGAAAATAAAATTATCATAGCTCCAAACTGATTTTTTTTTTTTTTTCATTCTCATTGTGGAATAAATACATCTCTTCAATAGCTGGACAGATTTGGAGTAGAGGCCTCAGGAATGTTTCTCCAATCAGTTCAGTGCTATTTGCAAGTTCCTAATCGTATCTGACAATGAAAGTATAAACACTTGTGCTCGGATTTCTGCAGCAGACATCAAGAGCTGAGTTTGCAAATGTCAATAGACAGAAATAAGGACTTCCAGGGTGTGATACACTTGACCTGTTTTTGACATTTATTTTAAGATGTGATGAAATATATCTCTGCTAACTAGCTCTGCTGTGTGCAAAGAGAGTCTCAGGTGACCAGCCACAGGTTTTGATGTCGAGATTTTGTCAGTTTTAGCATGCACTTACTTACACTCTGCATGAATAATTTGAATCCTTAACGCATATAAAGGCAACACAAAGAAAAATATGACTTTAAGCTGTATCCAGAAGAGATCAAAGCATTAGAAGTTACCAAGAACACACTGCTATTGATAATATTATATAATATGAATGTAACTGCTGGTATCAATCCAGTGTAAGATCCAGAGTTTGAACAAAAAGTCTCAGAATGATCAGCCAAATATTAGAAATTTGGTAGTTTTACAAACAGAACAGTATTTCCGGGATTTCTTCAGAAGATTCATTGTTTTAAATCCCCAAATAACATCTAATAAACACAGTCTTTTTTTATTTCATCCAAGAAAAGATACTTTTATTTCTTACAAGTCCATTTTTATCTGACATATGTAAGATTATTTCAGAACTCTATTGTCTACTCTAATAGGAAAAAATTAATGGTTTGGATAAAAATTCCCATATTCTACTCTCAAACAATTTACTTTGTTTGTGCACAAGTGAAATGTAATTATATGAACATATTTATATGAAGATAAGACTTTTACAAATTATTATATGAACATAAGACTTTATATTTATATGAACTTAAGATTTTTACAAATGTCTTCTTGCAGATAAGATTCACTCAAAACATTTATTTGAAGTTATACATCATATTAAACACTCTGCAAAGTTAAAGTACATATTAAGCAAGGTTCATTGTCATTTTTCTAGACCTGATAACAGCAGTATAAAACTGAAGGACTGTAACAGTTTAACTATTGTTTTTATTTCCTTATTTTTGATCAAACATGCTTTACTAATTACATATCCCACAAAAGCTTGCATTTCAATTCATTCACTCTTAGCCAGAGGGACTCTAAAACATTTTGTTTAAGTAAAAAAAATAATAAAAAATAAAAGGGCTTGTACACCTCAGTTTAACATAAATCTAGAATTGTTGCATGAGATGAAACAAATGTTGGGCAGAGAACACTTGAGGAACCTGAAATCTTTCTCCTAACCAAAACCAAGTGTCTCAATTTATTAAGACTTCCAGGATAATCATGATCTTTCCAGGCAGATTTATATTTATTGTGGTATTAGACAGCCCATTTCCACTAGCAAGATCTTTAATGTTTCCACTGGGACATGCTCTGAAAATTTAAGACCCTCTCTTGCCCGTGCTTGTGAGTGTGATTAAAGCATGGTCAATGTTGGGAGTGCTGGATTGGTTTGAGTGGGTTTTTACCCAACCTATTCAAAGCAATGACACACAGAGAAATTTATTCTTTACAGTGATAAGATCCAAAGATTTATTCTCACAAGCAAAATGAGGGTTAAACTGGGTTAAGTGCATCTTTATTAGACATTTCCTCCTTTTGTCCATGAAGTTTTCAAGTTGGCAGTATTTTAATGAGCTTAATTTAGTCATATAAGCACTTTCAGTCACGTTGAAAATGTCAAAATCTCAGTATTGTGTGTAATGACTGACAGCACAATTGTGCAGTGTTAGACACAGAAAGTGGAGTTGGGGCTTAGCAATTTTTATGGCTGGTCAAAATTATCATCCAAAAAGAGTATTTCTATAGCAAACCTTATGAATGTGTCTCAGTATTACAGCATTCACAATGAAGTTTATCATCTCAAATATCTTCCAGTGGTTTCTCTTGAAAGGTCAGCATATAAATTTTATGTTATTTAAAAATATAACATTTTGTGGATAAAGGTTTGATTTTGCCTAGTAGAGCATCTTTTCTTCATCTGCTCACATTAAATAGATGAAAGATTAATTTCTTTTTCACAATTTTAAGAGTTTAAAAAGATCTAAAAATACCAATATGTTTTCTTGTTATCATTACTATTTAATTATCTCAGGTCTTTAGTTGTACTGCACTTGCTAGTACTTAAATTTCAGGGAACGTGTTTGTCCAGCATATGAATTTTAATTGAATATTTTTTCATAAGATGGTAATTCAACCTAAAAAAAAAAATCAGCTGGAACCAAGATATAAAGAAATAATTTAAGAAGCCAGGTGATATTATTTTAATTTCAGAATATGGACATGAGCATTCAAATATTACTTTCTGTTTCAGCTGATTCTTATCTCTGCCAGGGCAAAGACCACAGAAAACCAGCTTCATCTTGAACGAGCCTGCTTGGTCTATACCAATTATTGCAGCCAATCAGGTAATTAATCCCAGAGAATTTTCCTCTTCTACAGAATTCCTGCTTATCATCCTTCTCTGTATGTGAAGGCTTTCTGGCCAGGCACTGCAGTAGGCAAGCCAATGTCTATAAGAGCATTACTTTTGTCAGGAAGGATGTCAGGGAAGTTCTTGAAAGCACTTGCACATCTCATAAATAGAGAATCATATTTATTTCCTTAAACTTTTTACTATATTTATCCTGAAGCATTTTTCAGTTGTTTCTACTTCTTGACAAGACTTGATCACTTACTACAAATGCTTAACATTTTGTGATTATTTGGTGATGGACTTGTTTATTTGCTCTCTGTACCAGGTCTGCCTAGGATGGCATTAACCCACCACACTGTTAACTATGTGGAGCAAGTAACACCTGATTAAGTGGAGGATTCATTAAGAAAATAACTTTTCTAAGTCCAAAACACTCATAGGCAGGGCTCCCTGTGACTGCCTGGTTTAACTTACTGAGAATTGTTTTTCAAGACAGAGTAAAGAAGAAATTGTCTTTTTTAAGTTTCTCCCCTTTTTCTTTAAGTCCTTTTTTAAAAGTTTTTGGTAAACATTTCTATTTAATTCAAGAAGATCCTTTCCACTTTGATGCTATGTACTGCCTCTTAGGTAAGACACCAGCCAAGCCAAAACCTCCATATCCCAAAAATGTTCCATGTGTGTTTAGAACACCTGACAGTTCCAGCAAGGGGTGTAGCCATTCATGAGAAAATAAGTGATTTCAGGCAAATAGAGATGCCATTCAGAGCATGAGGTTACTTTTCAGAACACTGAATCTGTGCCAGTGAAAAAATATGACAACATTGCAAAGGTTTCTCTTAATGTTAAAACAAGAATAGTAAAGGTAACACAGGGAAATGAGAGAATAAAAAGGGCTTATTCTTTTCTTCCCCCCCCCTCCCAAGCTGTCAATGTAGTATCATGAAAATGAGGGAGGAGAATTTAAAAGACAAAAGGAGAGGGGAGAAATAAAGAAGACACTAGAAAAGCAAAAAGGCTGAAATTATTCAGATTAACTCCAAAGTCCTTGAGGAAGTTGAAAGCTTCAGGAGATAAATTAATTTAATTTTTACAATATACATATAAATAAACAAAACCTGTCTTAGGATCAGAGTTCTCAAACTAGAGACAAAGAGAATTGAAAAGATGAGTGGGCATATTGCCAGGCAGATTCCCACAGGAAGCATTGGCAGTTAAGAGTCAAGAAGTTTCTATCTGTCCTAGAAGTAATTTTGATTAGGGGCACAGATGGACCTCACATGCAGTAGCAGAAAACAGGGGCTATAGCTCCTGGGAGCCATAGAGCCAAATAATTATTACTGTGTCCTATCCCAAGACCCCCCCATTGAGAAGCAAAGGAAAATTAGTTTGCGAATCACTGACCTATCTGACAAAAAATTTGTGTTACTGCTGCCTAAAGAATAATCCCTCCAGTAACTCCCACAGCTGCCTACAGGGAACTTGTTTGGTGGTGAAAGTGGGTGGCCCAGAGCCTAATAAATTACTAAAAGCCTAGAGAAGAGGACTGTCACTAATGAGCGCGACACGAACAGCAGAGACACAACCACACCGGACCAGGGAAGGCGGAGAAAAAAGAGAACTTTATTATGAGTTCACAGAGTTATATAGTGTTTTGACAATGGCCAGGGATTGGAGAGAAAGGTCACCACCTTTCCAATCACACTGGTCAATAGAAGAGTCCATCAACCTTTCTCCTCCCAGGAGAAGGAATGAAAAACAAGGGAACAGTGAAGAAAACATCTGCCTGTTTACAGAAAACCTCGTGAGAAACTTTATCATAGAAACTAAAACATCAGAAGGCTAAAACTCAGGGCGACAGAGGACTGTATTTTCTTTGAGTTGCCAAAACTATTAAATATCATGTGAATAAGTTACCTTACCTACCAATCATCATTCTTATCCCAGCAAGAACTATGCCATCAAACAAAAGTTCTCTCCTTGTCACCATTACCAGTTACATGTCTTAGTAAACTCATGTCCTAACCTCATGGCTTTCCTCTAAGCTGAGTATTTCCTAATTTCCTAATCACCTGTGATACATCCAGTCTTCCTTGTCTTCTGACATTCTCTCCTCTTCCAGCTGTATATTTCTGGGCATTTCCTTAAGCCTCATGTCACACTGTAAATCAGCTGTAGTAGTCACTCTCTACAGTGCCTCAGAACAGATTCTGTAGGCAAAAAGCTCTTATTTATGGCAAAAGCAGGACTAAATTGATGCTCTGAACACCTAGAGGTCAAAAGTACTTCCAGAGAAGCATATTAATGTGTCTATAACTACTGTGCACAGCAGCAGAGTGTATTATACTCAGTGTTTCATTCAAGTTTCTTATTCCACTTCCATCCTTGCCCAGGGCTTAAAAGATAGGCAGAGCTTTGACAATTTCCACTACTGCATGAGTGTTATCCAAAGTGTACAGCATAAATCAGGGCAGGGGATGAGTAGCTTATTGTCTCTGTTCTAAATATTATCCTTTCAGCAGTACAGAAGAGGACTCCAAGCCCTGGGGGATCTTTCAGCCATGATTGTTACAAAGAGACATAGTTCTTTTGAGGAAACCAGAATGCTTCCATTAACTCGCCCATCTCTGAAGCTGCATCTTTATCGAATTTCCAAAGTTACATAATATCCCTTTCTGCTACTAAAAAAAGAGATGTGAATGAAGTTTTTGTGCCTTTTTTTTTTTCTTTTTTTGGTTGGTTAGGCCAATATCCCAGGAAATACAAAGGTTGAGTGTATCTACCATCCTGGCTGTGTTCAGGAAACCATAATTTTTTAAAGCCATACTTTTCCCAAGTTAGTCAGAATCCTTTTATTGCCATTAGTGAGAGGAAAACTAGATGAGGGCTGGTTATGAAGTGGTATAAAGCACAATGAGCTGAATTGTGTATTTTGTACCTCCTCACATAAGTAATGGGAGAACAAAAGTGGCTTTAAGTTACTTTGGTGCTTTTTATATACACTAGACCCTGCCAGAGAGCTGATTAGTCAGTAAAGAGTTAGAACCAAGTAGAAGTTGTATGCAGGCGTAAAGTTAATGCACAGGTTGTCTGGGGTTGCTGCCAGTTTCAGTCAAAAGGGCATTACACAGCCGTGATAAGGTAGTTTGTGTGTGTAGAAAGGTTATGATCTAAAATATTGCAATGTATTCCATTTAATTATTTTTTTCAGATATTTATTCTGAATTTGGCCAGTGAAAACACCTAAGAGATTCCATGGAAAGTTAATAAAACCTAAAAATTCAATAAGGATTGTGGCAAATAGTATAAAGAAGATAGATTTAAATTATTCATTATACTATTCATAAAGTGTATTTTATACTCAAATTTTCAAAATTCTTAACATGACTTCCTCTCCAATTTTAGGACACAGTCAGTGACCATTGCCTTGCATGAAGAACTGCATCAGAGACCAAATATATAATCTCTGAAGGCAGGGGAAAACTGAAGGAGAAAACATGGGTGACACAAACAGACCTTCAAAGAGGAGTCTAATTTTCAGTGTGGAGCAGGAAATTCAGTTCAGCTATGGTGTTTGCTAAAGGTAATCTTGGCTTATATATAAATAATATATAAATCATTATATATAAATTATAAGCTCCAGAAATAGTAAAGGAAGTTGAGGTCAAGCAAATGTGTCCTACTGACAGAGGTCTAACTTATTTGTATGTTCCTGCAACCTGCTCTGGCATAAACAGAGCGATGCCAGCTCAAACAGAGAGTTTCTGCCTTCCAGGCACAGGTCTTGAGTTTATGGCCTGCCGAAAACCCAAAGAATTGAAAAAGTAAAAAAAAAAAACCCTGAACCCCTCTAGGCATAAGAGATCACTTTAATGGGTTGCCCATGGAACAGGCAATTTTATAGATCTTAAGGGTGACACATCACTTAACCTTTACATAGATCTGTAATAGTTCTGTAATCAACATAAACCAGGCTAAATTTAACTTTACATCTGCTTGATGCCTATAAACAGATATAGATATATATCTGTTATATATACATAGATACATAGATTTATATACATATATACATAGATTTGCTTCCAGCCATGAATATTTCCCCCCCTTTAAAATTCAGAAGCACTGATATATGGCTTGTCTAATATCTGGGAGGTTATAATAAAAAGATAGTTGATGATGGATCATTTGAAAACTATTCCCTAAAGATTGACCTGATTATATTGCAATCATCTGTTCCCCTCTCAAATTCCTCCTTCAAATACTTCTGCTATGAGTTGTTGGGAAATCCCCAGTCAGCAATGAACATTAGTGATTATGTGAGTAGGTTTAAGTATATCACAATTTATAAAATTCAGTCTTCTCAAGCCAGTTTATTTGGCTGTACATGTAGTTAATTATCAATTACTAATGCATGATTAAGTTCTCTAATTTCAGCAATTTCAATATTAGAAATCTCAGCTCCTTCCGACCCGAAGAGAACAAAATGGGCATCTCAAGGATGGATTCACCTTGGCATGAGAGAGGAACATAAGATGTATAAGAACAAGCATCTTCTGGAAGTAGGTTTTCCCACTTTGTCTATGAAGGTAGACTAGAGATTACAGCACCCAAGACAAGGTTGGGTGGGATGAATCTGATTCCACCTGACCATGTCAAGGCAGCACATGAGGTACCAGACGTTTTATCCTCACTGTCTATTGGTAAGGAAAGAGAATATGTCTCATTAAACAGAAATATGGGCAAGTTTTGCCTGAGGCGGAGTTAATTTTCTTCACTGTGGCTGGTAGAGAGCTGTGTTTCAGATTTGTCTTGGACACAGGGTTGATGATACAGAGATGTTTTTGTTATTGCTGAGCAGGACTTACACAGAGCCAAGGCCTTTTCTGCTTTTTGTATGGCCACACTGGCAAGGGGGCTGGGGGTGCATGGGAGGCTGAGAGGAGACACAGCTGGGACAGAGTGACCCAAACTGACCAAAGGGATGTTCCAGACCATGTGATATTGTGGGCAGCATATAAGGTGAGGGGAAGAAGGAAGAATAGAGGGACACATTTGGAGTGGTGTTTGTCTTCCCAACTCTCCATTATGTGTGATGGGGCCCTGCTCTCCTGGAGATGGCTGAACACCTGCCTGCCCAGGGAAGAGGGGACTCAATTCCTTGTTTTGTTTGTGTGTGCAGCTTTTGCGTCCTTTATTAAAGTGTCTGTATCTCAACCCATGAGTTTTTTGGCTTTTATACCCTTCCATTTCTCTCTCTGATCCTGCTGGTGGGGAAGGAAGTGAGTGGCTGTGTGGGACTTGGCTGCAGCCGGAGTTAAACTGCAACAAGTAAAGGGGAACCGACACAAAGAGAGTGAGCAGCTTTCAAAGATAAAATAGAAGACCTCAGAATTAGGAACTGCATGTTTCTTAAGACCTTGGGCAATATTTTGGTGTTTGCCCTATCATTCCTAATCTCATGATGTATTATATCTTATAAAGATATAAATTATATCTCATAAATATGTATTAAAATTATTTCTAACTTCTTATTTCTTTTGTGTACATTAACCTAAAAGAAAACTATATATATATATACACATATAAGAATATTACACTGACACCAAATCTCACATGTACCGAGTCGAGTCCTATAAAAAAACCTAAATTATGTTGAAAGTCAATTCCAGATTCCAGCAAATAAAAGACAAATACCAATGTAACTGAAGATTCCAAAAATGAATAATTAAAACATCATTTTGACTAGGATTGCTCTGCCTTGCAAATGAATCCAAGTGATACATTCCTAGTATGTCTTCCTGGAAAATATTTGTTCTAATTTAATTAATTCAGAAAAACTCTTTAATCGCTGAAACAAAAGGCTGCATAATTTATTTAAAAAAAAATCAGAAGTACAGAGGAAATGTAGAAGAGAGAATTTCTCCAGCACAGAAGATATTAAATGAAACATTTGAAACTTTTACAAGTAAAATCTTCAGTTGAAGATTTAGTCCAGAATTAACTGGCATAACTCCACTGAAATCATAGTAACTATGGCAATTTGCATCAGCTGAGGACCTGACCCAGTCTCATTCTGTGAAGTAATATTCCTTCTGTCTTTCAGAAATCATTACTATGAATGTATATTTTGTAGGGGGATCAGTCTACTAGTGTACAAAACCAGTTAAAAGAGATGAATCTAAAGTATCCTCACCATATTGACATACCTTGATGTTGGTCCATCTGGAGTTTTATTTCACCTAACACAGCAATGCTGAGCAGTTGTTTTTTTCTATTTATTAGTTGTCATTTTCTATTTATTTTTTAGGTTTTCCTAATGCCTTTTGTTATCAGTCTCTTAATTTTTGCACATACTTGAGTTGTAATTTAATTTACTTTCCAAAGTAACTGAATTCATTTCCATCTGTTTAGCCATCTAGAAGTGGTTCCAGTTGCGCTTCCTAATCTTCTGCTGCTACTTCTACGCCTCCTCACAAAACTGGCTGCTTCTCTACTGCTGTTCCTTCTGCACCAAATACTTGCTGCTGCCAAAAGCAGAACCTCCATCAATCTGCCAGGGAAATACCTGTCCATAAGTACGTGCCTAGTGATCCACAGCTGTTCTGGAAGGTATTTTAACCAAAGATAGGTCAGCACTATAATCATATGAGATCTTTGTTTATGCCTTGGAATACGTGTTTTTTCTTGTTTCAACTCCCAGGCACACAGATTGTATCTGCACTGAGTGAAAGTTTAACGACTGATAAACCTTGGCAATAGCACTTTTACCCTGAGTCAGATGTTAAAAAAAAACCAGCTATTGACATTTTATTTTGAAGAGTTCAAGCACCCAGAAGTTTTACTGCCAATGACTAAGTTGTTGGATATTCCATTTGGAACAAGAAAACAAAACCTGTATTTTGGATGAGAGAAAGTTTCAGAGCAGACATCCACACACACAAACACAACCATTCAATGTCAAAGTCTGTGTTTACCTTCATCTCTCTGCAGGGAGTAGTCTTAAAACACATCCCAAGACCATTCAGTAAATACAGTTAATTAAATCCTTTTGGAGCCAAGGTTTCAAACTATGCTAATTTGTAGTAATATTTATCACACTGAGTTCCCTTCACAGATGCCAGATGGATACACTTTAGCACACATGGAACTGCTCAGACAAAATATCTTCTCCAAAAGGTAAGAATTTGACTGTCTTAGACTGATGAGACAATAGAAGACTCAGACTGTCTTGGAGATTACTGAGCTAGTCTGGAAATATACTTCTGGAAATATACTTCTGAAACAGCACAATAAAGAGCAAAAAACGCATATGATACAAGACATTAATTAACATCTGCTCTTGGATACCAAAGTTTGTGCTTTCACTCAAATATCTTAGACTACCATATAAAATCTGAATTTTTACAACATATTTCAGTGTACTGTGTCTGCAATATGTCATTTGTACGGATGCTAAACCACTCCGGGATTTATTTGTCAGGGAAGCCTTGGAGCTGAATTCAAATGTTGAAATGGAAGTACAGTATAGGCTGATTGTAAAAGTGCAGTTGGATAGTGAGAAAAGATTTCATCAAACCAGTGTCAGGAAGGCCACCACAAAGTCACTTGAAAGGTGATGGAGAAAACAGACATTCCTGAGGAACCATAAAATCATAGAATATCCTGAGTTAGAAGGGACCCAAAAGGATCATCAGCTCCAAGTCCTGGCCCTGCACACCAATCACACCATGTGCCTGAGAGCATTGTCCAAACATTTCTTGAATTCTGCCAGGCTTGGTGCTGTGACCACTTCTCTGGGGAGCCTGTTCCAGTGCCCAAACACCCTCTGGGTGAATTCCTGATATCCCACCTAAACCTCCCCTGACACAACATCCATCCATTCCCTCAGGTCCTGTCAGTGGTCACCAGAGAAAAGAGATGAGTGTCTGCCCCTCTGCTTCCCCCAAGTTACAGACATTGTGAGGTCTCCCCTCAGTCTCCTCCAAGCTGAAAAACCAAGTGACCTCAGCTGCTCCCTGTATGGCTTCCCCTCCAGGCCCTTCACCATCTTCACTTACCCTTATTCACAAAAACTGTTTCACACAGGAGGCATTTAATTAATTTCTAAAATGTAGTTGGCAATAGTTAGGAATTGAGAAATTGATTACAAAACTTGAGGTTCCTGGATAAGGTGGGCCTAAAAAGTCATGGCAGGATTCTGCTTCAAGTACACCTCACCCTTAGTATCTGACACTAATGCTGAAGCCTTTGTGCCTTACTCTTGTAAGAGCATACTGGTATATTTAATGACCCCTGTGCTCTAAGCATAACATCATCTCTGGCAGAACAAACTCCTGAGCATCCAACTCTGCTTTTGATTTGCTTCAGAGTGAAAAATGCAGTGGTTTTTTGACCTTTTTTACTAGCAAGTGAAAGAAAATCACTTTGAGAGAGCTCTTTTGAGGTCTAGAATTGCATTGTATATCCAATATGTATGCAATGACCTTCTGCAAGAGAACAATATGTTCTTAACCATTATACAAGACTGGGCATGTAATCAACACCCATAAGAGAATAAGAAAGAGCTAAAACATCCTGAACTAGCTGCTGTGTGTTGTGCAGACAATGATACAACATACATTGTACACAGGCTCTAGTGCAAGGAACAGAGCAGAGGTCATTTGTCTGAAAATCACCTGGGCTTTCCTCTGGTTTGAGAGCCTGGTACACAGGAAGATTTAAATTACATATTAGGAAAAAAATCTTCACTGAGAGGGTGGTCAAGTGTTGGAATAAGCTGCCCAGGGCAGTGGTGGAAGTGCCATCCCTGAAAATGTTAAAAAAAGCACGTGGATGTGGCACCTGGGACACCGTTTAGTGGTGAACAGGGTGGTGCTGAGTTAAGGGCTGTACTCGATCACAGAGGTATTTTCCAACCTTAATGATTCTAGGATTATGATTCTAAGTGCATCAGTTTTGCTCTCTGTTTGCCATTAGTGTTCAAGTGCCTGTAAAGGTAGCAGTGGCCCTAAGTGAGCAAGAAACTGATTTACCTAACTCTAACACAGGCTCTGGAAGCACCTTGCTTCTGGAGATCAAGAAATCTGAAGGAGAAAAGGTGATAAGAAAGGTCATGGAACAGGCAGTGAGCAGCAAGACTAAAGATGGAGAATGGCCAAGCATTTCACACTGAGAAAACCTTTATGATAAATGAAGATGGGCTTTTCCACTTTAGGATATTCACAACAGGACTGCACTGGAGTCCTTTGTCTGTTATCAACTAGAGTGTCATAAAAAAATTTTTGTAACCCTTTGTCAGCAAAATCATCTGTGCAGGAGCCATTTTTTCCTGTGAGTCTCCCAGTTCATAAGCCAAGACAGTGCTATTTTTTAAATGAGACCAGAGAGAGTAATATTTAAAAGAAGCAAAAATGAAGGTGAGAACAACATTCAGTGGAAAAATTTTTCATTATTTGATGTTTTGAAAGAAAGAAGATGTTTCACATTGGAAGATGTGAGTGAACTTCTTATTAAACAAAAATCAGAAAGCATTAGAATATTTTCTTTAGCCTGACAAAAGTATTGGAAAAAGAGGGATCAAATTCTATTTACCACAAAGCAGTATCTACAGCAAAAAGAATTCAATAATACATCTCTTTAAAAAAAACCAATTGGAACACATAGAAACAGAAAAGTGAATGAAGCCAGAAAATGAAATGAAACTTTTTTTAAAGTTGTTTTGAAACACTAGCTTAATTTCCATTTCATAAGAATTTCTGGGGGTTTTGGGTTTTTTTCATTTAATGCTTGCCGCAATGCATATTTTTCCCTTCTTAAACAGAGGCTTCTCGCCACTTAAACAAAACTATTATATTGTTCTGCTGATGCTAAGGATACTTATAAGCAGACTGACCTGAAAAAAAAATCTTCTGTTTTTCCACAGATTTTAGATTGTAAACAGTGTTTCTCTTCTGATGGCAAAGGAAGGGAAATCAAACCTGGCCAAACTTTTTCAGAGGTGGGGGAAGGGAGACAAGAAGTGTAGGAGATAGAGGAAAAAGAGAGGCCTAGGGTAGAAATGCCAACAATGTGGAGGATAAGCTTTGCATTTGGCTGGAAAAGAGCCAAGCCTCGTGCTCCTCTTCTAAATTGGGCAGATTTCCCCAAGTTCTGGCCTTTTTGGGTTTGGCATTCCTAGCTAAAAATTAAATCCTGAACCCGAGAAGTTGGTTCAACAAAAGTTTTGTCACTTCAGAGTAAGAGACAAACCAAATTATATACTTATGTTTTGGGGATAATAATCTTTATTTCAAGCTGTGTGGAAAACCAAGGTATTATCATTTAAATGCTAAAGGTTATCAAGACATCTATTTCATAGCAGGATAGGTAGAGGGCAGAACATAAAGAGGTATTTAAACATTAGGAATATAACTTGAGACTTCTTCAATGGAAAGATTTACTTAATAGCCACTCTATAAATTCTGTTTATGGCTGCCTGGACAAATGTGCGTCTTTTGTGAGAAATGTGTATTTTATACACTGAAGTATTTCTCCCTACTGAGCCTAAATGACTAGCTCAGCTGAAGAGGTACCTACCAGGCACTGAAACCTGGTAAGCTGCATCCAATATTTAATTATTCTGTAGTGAAGTCACTGAATAGTCAGCAAATACTCTTTTGAAAGCCAGTTTTAAAGGAAAATCTAATTTCAAGATACAGAATGACTGTTTGGAGGATGATAGTCTTCTCTAAATTATGCAGATAACCCAGGAAGACTTTTGATTAGTTGTATTTAGATTTTTTAAAATTTAGATATCTATAAAACCAACCAAATAAACTAATAACCATTAAAAAAACAAACCCAAAAGACTACCCATGGTCAAAACAGTGCATTTAAACACTTTTGATTATACCAATTATACTGCCTAAAACTTGTCACCATCTGAAACATTTTTTAGCTAAATCGTTGAGAATTATGCTAAAGGCAGACAGGGAATACTCTTTTCAGTGTCTCAAATAATGTTTCAGCACCTTGTGCTCCACCTAAATTAGCCCTCCATGAAATCAGCTTATCAATCCATCACCTCCAAGAGGCGTGCAAGTACTACAGTAATTTTACAAGTAGTTATTCAAAGGGAGACAAACAGACTAAACAGTTTATTTCAGTGCCTAGTATATCCTGATACTTTGTTTTTACCATACAACTATCCTTTCACCCTGTATTACTTTACAACATGTATAGCTGGGTTCCCAGCTGGAGTTGAACCTTCAATGAAATGCATGTTTGATATAGTCAGAGTTTAATGCAATCCCTATCCCTAAAGCTACACAAAGATTTCTCCTGGACCTCTTTTAGTTCCATTTACCTCTCAGTTTTTCAATCTGGAATAGCTTGTTTCTTCTCAGTCCAAGTAGTAGTCCAAAATTATTTTTTTCTCTGGAAAATCTAATCTTCAAAAATAAGAGACGGCATTTTCCATTATTAGGAAGACTTACCACTGAATCTCAAACACATCATGATTTGGATGGCAGACACTTGAAATGTAATAGGCTGGACAGAGACTTACTGGCAAACAAGTGCAAACTTCACATATTTCACATCAGCCCTCTTCTCAATCCTGTCAAGGCCAAATGATAGCAATTCTGGGGGATGTCAGACATTGCAGAAAAGTTCTTCATAACAACACTGCAGGAAAGCTAACATACTTCCCTGTAAGAGATTTGCATTACCTGCAAGAAGAAAAGGCCTCCTCATTCTCCCCTGTGGATGAAAGTTGTAGTGGAAATGGAGCAATTAGAACAGTGTGAGGATGGAGCAGCATTAGGGGCAAAGGCTGGGGCAGCTGCTCTATCCCAGTGCTAGAAATCAGCAAATACCAGAAGTGGTAAAACCCCTTTTTTTCCAAATGTCTGCTTTCCTTTATGTAGGACTGGCTAATGGAAGCAGAGTCCTTTGGCTGTGAAAGGCAGTATCTGGCACCACAAGACACTTTCACCTATTTTGTCACCATCTCAGTGACATAAAATCAGTTCTATCATTTCACTGCTGTCCTTTCTCCAAACTACTGTTCAATATTGCCCAGAAAACAGATCTACAAAGTGTAATTTCTTCTTTCCTCTACCACTGCACAATTCAACATAACTGCTCTGAGTCCGTCCCAGTGACACTGGGAAAGAGCCATTAAATCCCAAAATTATCCTAGCCCTGCTGTTGGGTTTTTGCTACATGAGCCCACTGAGCTCCACAGTGATCACAGGCAGCTCCTTGCTGAGCAGGGAATGCCAAACTTAGCACTGTCCTGCAATGATGTTTGCTAGTCTTGGTGCTCTTATATTCATTGCAGAGACCACAAGGAATAGGGGTTTAAAGCACCAGGAACAGAAGAGATTAACTGAATTAGGGCACCAGAGTGCAATCTGAGAGAGCTGGATATTTCTGAGCCCTTGGTGTTTGCTCCTTATATCATACAAAGAAAGTGGCTTAATCTCATCTTTCCCTGCCAAATGTGTATAACACGAACTGGCAGCTAAGGAGGAGTTTGTTCTTATTGAGGATGTGCACAAACACTGTTGCAGTAAGAATCAGAGGGACAGTGACAAACAAGATTCCTCTGTGAAAGTTCAGACAGTGTGGAGTAAACGAGGCATAGTGTTATACTGAAGGGCAACAAATGGAAATGAATCTCAGCAGTCTCACTCATGGAATGCTGCTCATCCTGTGCTCTGCTGGATACAGCTGTACTGCGGGAAAGAGAGGCTCACACAATAAAACAGGATTGCAATACACTTGTGCAAGGGGGCATGTAATGATCTGGTTCTGAGTCCTGCTGACACGTCAAAGAGGAATTGGGATGGACAGCATTATTTTATACTTTTAGTCTCTCTGGTCATGCCTACAACCCAGAGCAATTTAGTACTTAGGTTGGTTTATTAGTTTTGCTCTCAGCCGGTCAAAGGGTTTTGCAATGTTATCCATTTGTCTTGCAAATAATGTCCATTTCCAGGTAATTATGAGTAGTCCTTTGAATGTAGTATACATGTCCAGATGTACATGTTTTCTTAGAGTGATTATTTCATACCACTTATAACCAAATTTTGTTCTGTTTTACTCAACACAGAAATTAGGTAAAAAACAGCATTCTTCTTTCATCTGTGTTCATTGGTATGAATAGGAGTTTTCTACACACAGGTAGATCAGGAGTCAGACCTTGCAAAAATAGAAACATGAGTACAAACCCCACAGGAATTTTCAGTGCTGATGAGGTGTTTGCTTTCTGATTCACTGGCAATGTGGAAAACATAACCAGCTAGGCACTAGCTAAGGATTACAGGTCCTATTACAGGCCCTATTTCTAAACTACTGGAGTAATCAATGAATTTAAAATACTGCAAAGAACACATTTGCTTCTTTTCTTTGCCAGCTGCAAGTTTCCAAGTGCTCAGTCTGCCAGTCAATAATTTATTTTCTTTTGAATTCTATGACTTCATTAAAATGTTTATAATATTTTTGGCTGGTTACATTTATTTTAATTCTTTAACTATTATTCTTGATCGAGCATGACTTTTGAGTCTAATCAAGCTTCTGTTGGTTTGTTTTTCAAAGGTAGTTAACCAAGGCCAGACCTCTTAAAAAAAAGTAATATTCAATTTATGCTGGTTTTTTTTTTCACAATTTTCTCATAAATATAAGAAAACTAAATGACTACCTTTTTACTCTGTACATTCCTAAGTCAAAGCTGGAAAAATGGAGAAGAAAAAGGGTGTAAAACTTTAAAAAAATATCCAGTTGCAGCAATTAGTTGCAGATACATGCTTCAAAACTCTTAGTGAATCCAACACATTTTTGAATTCGCTCTGCTTTTTCCGTAATGCAGGAAAAAAGTCTTAGTGCCAGGTTGTACTTGTATTTGAATTCAACTCAGGATATTACCCAGAAATCCAAACCAAGTGTGATTATTGATAGTCTCAGCATGTGTAGTGGAAGACAGCTGAGTGATAATGGATTTGTGTATATTTTGGTATCTCATCAAGTAGTATGGTACCTCATCAAGTGTTGGATGTATTTGTGCCTCGTGCTACTTATTTCTGGCATGTCAAAAAAACATCTTGAGTAGTTTAAGATGTGAAGTGTGATATGTGTATTTCCTCTCCAAGGAGCATGCTTTCCTCATCAGCATGAGGAGCACTTGCACATGCATGGGGAGGGATTCTGGGGATCTAGGTCAGGTAGAGCTACAAAGTTTTACAAATTAACACTTACTGTACTGTACCATTCACATTATCTACAGCAAAATGATCACACTCCTCAGAGAGATGAGGAGAAAGCACCGCAAACCAGTGTTTGAAGCATTAAAATATTTTCTTTTTGTAAATTTACAGATTAAATGACCTATGAAGGTAACTGGCAGCAAGATGTATGAGTGAGTTCAAACAGCTACTTATCCATGTGCACTGGAATGCTTTAGACAACACAGGATGTGCAGTCTTGTCATAGGGATATTTCTCCAAATACCTAAATGGTTCAATCAGTGCAGTGGGGATACTCATGCATTTAGCAAAATCAGATCTGCCTTTTAGATCAGATCTCTTGAGATTTTCAGGATTTGCCATCACCATAGCTATTGTGTACCCAAGCTGCAAGAACATCACTAGAAACATAGGGCCTTCATGAAGGAAGACAACACCACAAAGGGCTTATCATTCTCAGTCAGATCAGTATAAGTACCCTGAAAATTCCCATGATAATGTCATGGCAGATGTGTTGTTTTGGAGATGAACGTGTGGCTTCTGGAAGCTTGAAGAAACAGACAGCTGTGATCAATATGAATCCTATCTCTCTTGGAATATTACAGAGGTAATGAAGAATGTGTTGGAAGAGGATGTATCTGAGGGATGAAAAGTTTTAGGGAAAGGATCCCAGGTTTAATTTGCTGTGCTAGGACTGTCCACGAGACCCCTTCACAAAAGTCCAGAGTACTGGCCCTGTGACAGGCCTCAGCAGCACGTGTATGACCTCTGGTTTTCCATTCCCACACTATCACCTCTTTCCCCCAAACAACAACTGTCCACAACATACCCTCCTCCTCCCACCTTCCACTAGAATACTCTGGGGTGAAAATGAGAACCCAATATTTATACCCCTGTCAGTAAATGTCTGTGGTTGGTACTGTGAACAGAGTAATAACAAAATGCTGCTACCAGCAGATCAGTGATGGGACAGCCACACCTGGGGCAGCATGGTCTAAACCACAGTGTGGGTATGGAGCATGGAGGTGGCACCTAGGACTTGAAAATGTTTGGTTTAAAAGATAATGGATGGCATATAGAGGCTACATTTTCCAACTCAGCAGTGCACCAGCATCATGAAAGCGATGGGGCTCTGCACAGGAAGGACAAAACCTCTGCTGGAGTCCAGAGGCCACAAACATAATTCGTGGAACACCTCTCCTATGAGGAAAGGCTTAGGAGATTGCTCACCCTGGGGAAAAGAAGGCTTCAAAGTGATCTTATAGTGGCCTTCTTGAGCATAAAGGGGGTCAACAAGAAAGATGGAGAGGGACTTTTTCCAAGGATATGCAGAGATAGGACAAGGGGGGGTGGCTTTAAACTGAAAGAGGGTAGATTTAGACAGGAAAGTATAAAGAAGGAAGTATTTATTTTCTGTGAGAGTGCTTTAGCACTGGTCCAGAGAAGCTGTGGATGCCCCATCCCTGAAATGTTCAAGGCCAGGTTGGATGGGGTTTTGAGCAACCCGATCCAGTGGAAAGTGTCCCTGTCTGTGGCACAAAGATTGAAACTAGGTGATCTATAATGTCTCTTCCAGCCCCAACCATTCTACAATTCTGTGATTTTAAAGTGTAGCTACTCTGCAAAGAGTCACCATTATCCTCTCTATTCCTTGTTCATTAGGATAAAACATAGAACATCTTTGTCCATACTCACTTATCTTATGGGGTCAACAGTGCAGATATAAAATCTACACAGCTTTCTTGGCCTCAGTATGAGAAGCATTAGTACAGAGAGCAAAGGAAATGAGTCCTAGTTAAGAAGTGGGAACAGATTCCTATGTTCCTCTCCTGCTATCATACATAGGAAAAAGTACGTTTTTTGTTTCTGGACCAGTGACTTCCCAGGAGCTTATACTGATTAAAAACAATCACTTACAGCGAAAAGAAATCCAAAAGCCTATAAATATTTATGTCAGAGTCAAAGCCACAGAAAGATGAGTAGGAAACAAGTAAGTAAAAAAAAAAAAAGCTATTACAATGGCTGGCACGTGAGGCAGACTGAATTCCATTCTGCACACAACCCCACTACGAGGATTCTGCACAGGAAAAGGTGATGCATCAGAAAACTTTTGGACAGATACCCAAAGGAAGAAGAGACCTTCTTGCTTTCTGTGTGCACAAAAAATTCTAGGTTGTGCTTTTGCCACCTTCCCTGGATGGGAGAGGAGCCTCCCTGTGCCAAAGGTTCAAACAATACACGGCTGTTGGAGCAGAAGTCAGTGCTGTTCCCTGGATGTTTTCTCTGTTTTGTTCCAGGACTGTAACACTCTGTGTTTTACTGGATACAAATAAACTTCCTTTAAAGGTATTGAAATCACAGGAAAGGAGACAACACCTCACTATCGACTTTCCACAGATCTTCCCTATTCATGTTCTTCTGATCAAGACAACACTCAGCTTTCTTTTCTCTTCCACTTGAAAGAAGAGATGAAGCTTGCTCAAGTGGCTGCAAATTTCACTGATTTTAAGTCTGTACAACTGTACTTTGTCTCTGTATAAACCTTAAAAGGACTCCAGCTCACTTTCAATGTTCAGGGACAGGAGAGGGACCATAGCAACATAGCACTGAGGTAGGCACTTTCAATGCATATTTTAGGTTTACTAATGACATATGCTGCTCACATAAAAGGAATAAAATTTCATAGTTTTGAATAAATGGTGGGAGGTTTTCCTTCCTGAAGACACAGAAGAATCGTCATAATTACACCACATTAGCTACATCTGGACAAAACTGATCTTAAGATGTGTATTCAAAATTGATTTATGTGACATGATGTATGTATGTCAGGAGATTTCTGTAAATCTAATTTTTAAAAGAATAACTATTATACCTAATATTTACAGGCTCTATAAACGTATGTAAAAGAAAATCGTCTTCAGCAAAAAAGAAACCTTAAGAAAATTAATGTCTTACGTGACTAACCCAGTGTAGAGACACCCACATGATACATTTCATATTTGGTGTTACTTGTAATTACAAATATACAAATATATAAATTTGTAATATACAAAACACATTTTGTATATGCCATACAGTTTGAAAGAGTATTTTCACATTTTAAAATATTCTAGATACAGTCTGCTTCTCAGACATTCTGAAAAATAGAGCAGTACTAATCAGCCTAGCTCAAAGAATGTTTTTTAAAAGCTGCTGTGGATTTCACGTCGTGATTAGAAAGGAATTCCCATCCCCTGCATCTTCATTAGTCACGGAGTTTTGAGACTCTCACACTGTGTGCAACCCTGTGTTGCAGAGAGATTTCCTTCAGCCTAAACAGAGGATTCAGAAAGAGGAAAAGGAAGAGGTTCCATGTCTCCTGGTTAAGAAATATACAACACACACGAAAGATCTCAGGCACCACATTGGTCTTGTATTCTTTAGGCCTTATTCCCAATCCCCTCACTTGTCTGTATTTTCAGAGAAGTACTATGCTAGCCTAAACTTTTGCAAGAAGATAAAAAATCATTTAGAGCAACTCTAAAACCAAAACCATTTCCTGGAATGCACTGGAAGTCAAGGGGCCAATGGGACGTGCTTAGGAAGACTGGTGAGCTGGACTGGATGCAGAGGTATAAAAGCCACGTGAGAGGAAAAGGAAACTGAGCAGCTGTGAGGGCAGTCACAGATCTGCCACACTTGCCAGGACAGTCTGCAAACATGTGTCCTCCCCTTCTTCTAAACACAGGTTGAAGAATATCTGAGAAATCCCTGTATGCCTAAAGGAACAAAGCATCTTTCACTGTGAGCTAAATGATACGGAGAGAGGTCTCAGAAGAACAGCAGTTGAACTCAGAGAAGTATTTGAACATGTATAATTCAAGGTCATATGAATGCTTGTCACATCATGTCCTGAAATCATATGATATTTTGTTGTCCAATTACTCCATTCTTACCTGAAGGCTCCCTGAGTTTGCTGCAGTCATTCAGCAAATCTCTGCTCTTGTGCTTCTTTTACAGTTCATTTCTTCCCCCTCATTGCTTCATTTTAGAAATGAGGAAGGAGAGGGGAGAGGGGAAGTAAAAGCAAAAAAGCGTATCTGGAAAATGCATTCAGTGATCAATCAAATCTGAGCAGGAAGCCTTCAGGAAGAGGAGCAGACTGGAAACTGAGGATCGCCTCTTATGAATCACAGGTCAAATCTCATAAAGACACACAGATAAAGGCTGCATCTGCTCCATTGTCACTGTGCTTCAAGGGTGTAAATGCAGAGAAAAACGTTCAGGCTGTCTGAGTCACACTGCTCTGCAGGAAGAATCACTGAGAAGGGGACATTTTGACAATGTGGATACCCATCCTTCATAACTTTGAGTGTCATATGGTCAAGATAGCCATGTTGAAGATCTCAACTCAACAATCAGAGGCCTTCAGATACTATTATACCACACTTTTGAAAGGGATAGGAAGCATGACAGCAACTCACTATTACATCTGCCATTTCCTGGCCTCCCTTGTGCTCATTGTTGTACATTTTATCCAAGGAAGGAAGGAGAAAGGAAGGAGGAAGGAAGGAGTCAAGACCAAATGGTTAACTTGGCTGCTTTTGCATGCACAGATATTTGTTCAGAAAGATCTGAGCATAAAGAATACAGCAAATGCATTCTTCTTCCCTACTGAACTTCAGCTTTGTTTAATTCCCGTCTCCATTATGGCCTAGAAGTTCCCTAGATCTCCTTTCAGAGAAAAACTTTTCCTCATAAGAACAAGCTGTTCAGAAATAGCAGAACAAAAGCCCACCATACTCAGATTTGGTAGAGAATGTTTTAGATGCTTTCTAAAGGAGTAGGTTTCTATCCCAAAAGCTGAAAATATGTGAGTACAGCAACAAGGTGGCTCTTCTCAGACTATGAAGGAGGAAACATGCTGGCATTAGCTCAAAATAATGCCTCAGACTTGAATTTTCTTAAGCCTTAACCATGCAATTTTTTCATTGGTAAATTAAACCTTTTCTTCTTATCACTTTACCCTTCCTGGCAACTGTTTACATGCAGCACACAACATCACTGATAAAATAATGGAACAGTTCCTGGAACAAAAATTTTCAGTGCATTCTCTCCTGAAAACCCTGAAGTATTTATTGCCCTTACATTCAGCAGGGAGGAATCAAGCTACAAGCGAACAAGCTGTTCATGTAATGCTTCTCCTTAATGTTTTATTGGTTGGAATGGAATTGCCCATTTTTCCTTCTCCCTTCCTCATCACTCAACACAGCTTCTTAGGAGCTAAATCATTTAATCCAGCAAACTCATACCATCCTTAACACCTCCTCTTTTCACACATTTAAACCTTCACCTTCATATTACCTCACGAGAACAATTTTTTAGATTTTACTATAGGTTTTGAGAGTGATGAAACAAATTTGCCATCAGGTTTTGTTCCCACAGACTCTTAAATCTTTCACGTCTTTTCCTTTTATATGCTGATTTTATATTGTAGATTTACAAGCATTTTATTTTAGCTCTCCCATTACCTTCATCTATTACAATGCACAGACTCAAGGAGACCTTCACTGGTTTCCTTGCAGCTCTGTAGCTGTTTGTATTTACCCTTAATGAAGTCAGATTTCAGGATCAGAGACTTCAAAGCCTGTTGGTCAGGAAGCTGCAGAGTGGTTTCCATGGAAGATTTTTCTACCATCTTCTTGCTTCTCTAGAAGCAAAAGATGTATGTACAACTAAAACAGAAATTCAGTGCATTTCAGGAAAGCCCTGAAAGTGCAACTTGTGCTTTCCTGGGTAATTAGGAGATAAGACAGTTTGTAATGTCTGCTGAACAACTCATGGCTATGAGAATTGTTAAGACAATTTTTGTCTTTGTTTCCAGGACTACTGAACTAAATAAACTGTTTCAGTTGTGCTGAGGAAGAGAGAAAGGGGGAAAATAGAGAATAGTAAGGTAAGATTTTTCACTGACAATTTGTATTCTGCTCATAACTTACAAGACATAAATAAAGATGAAAGGTGCTGTCATTAAAAATTAGAATGAGTGGGTTTCTTGGTAGAACCAAAGAAAAAATATTAATATGCTGACAAATAGAAT
This sequence comes from Dicaeum eximium, assembly GCA_013396995.1. Taxonomy (NCBI): domain Eukaryota; kingdom Metazoa; phylum Chordata; class Aves; order Passeriformes; family Dicaeidae; genus Dicaeum; species Dicaeum eximium. The sequence goes on from VWZP01002027.1 coordinate 70,588, forward strand.
ATATAGGTAATAGTCAAATCAAAATAAAATTCATTTGCCAAAATAGTAATAGATGTGGATAGTAAAAAGAATCCATATTTTTTGATTTTTGACATCACTCTGTTTAGCCAAGACCATGCTGTCCTTCATCTTTTCAATGGTTAAGGAATCTAATTTGAGAATAACAATGGTTACAAAGTAACTGCAAATTCATGAGAAACATAAATATAAAACAATGATTTACATTTTCCTAGAAGGAAAAATTCGCAATGGATCGGACAAAAGAAAGCAAGTAAGGAGCTGGTTTTAAATTGTGTATGATTACAATGAAAGGAAACCATCCTTAATTAGGCTGTTATCTGTGCCTTCAACACAGTGGTGCCTGTTATCATTCTTAAAAAGTAGTGTCTGGAAGCCTTCCCTTTACAAACCTGTTTTTCAGGTATACTCAACTCTGCTCTTAAACAGCATGAGAGCCCACAATAGATTTAATTAATTTCATTTGGTAAAAATACATTCCCTGAAATTTTTTTTTTTTTCATTTTATCTCAAGGGCTGTGTCTCTGGCACAGAGGTCTAGGCATAAGATGTAGCAAACTCATCTGTCTTGCCTCAGCGTGCTGTGTTCATGTCCAGAGAATGGCCTGTTGTCAGAACCCTTTCTGAAGATGTAGTTAGATGAAAATTGCAGGTGCAGGTACTTGCAACTACTCTAACCATTTGTGCATCCTTCTGAGGGAAGCAAATGCTTCAGTCTGAAATGCAGGAGTGGCAGTATTTTGAAGGCAAATGCAACATAATGAGGGTAATTTGTTTGGAAAGGTAGGGATAGCACTGCCTAGAACTTCACAAAACATACTTTGGGAAAGGAAGAGCTGAGTGCCTTAAGGTGTTAAATATGATCAGCATGTTCCATTCTGAACACCTGAACATGCTTGCAAAACACAGGATGTGTCTCCATCCAGGCTGGAAAGAAGGAGGCCACTGCTGCAGGGTGGAGTGGGTTTCTTTGTGCAAGGCAGCACAAGTCCCAAACCCCTGAGGTGGTTTTGAAGGTATGCAGCTTCTAGACACAAGCTATTGCCAGATTGTTTGTTAGTGTTGCCTATTCCTCAGAGTGTGGAATAATCTCCACACTTCATTCCCCATGTCTGTTTCTTTCATAAGACTCACGCCTTTCTGACTGCAGTTCATGGGCTAATGCAGCTGAAGGTAGCTGGGAGGTTGCTGAGCTAAGCTGAGCTGAGGTGGTAGGCTAAGCGGAGCAGTAAAAGTGATTCACAGTCAGTGAGTTGACCTCAGGTCCTTCAAATAATGTAGTCCAAGAGGATTTTGCCAGTATTTCCACTAGAAGCCTACCACGGGTCTCTTGCTTTTTCTGTGTTTGACTGGCTGGTGCATTGGGAGGGACAAGAGGCTGAGAAATGGTTCACCACGGCATGAATGAAATTACTTTTTTTCTTTAGCTGGTCCTAGGCATCTCAACCTGAAGTTCTAAGGAGAGTGGGAGTAGCACTGCCATTTTTGAAAGCTGCCTTTTTCCCGGGGTCAGCAAATTCATAGGCTCTTTATCACTTTGGGTCTAGTAATGTGGGCTTTCAGAATAGGTTTAGCTATTGGTGAGACTATAAACCACCTCCCTTAGTATAGGGCTGAGGTTTTCTCTTGTCTGCTTGACGCTCNTGGAAATGCCGCGGCCAAGGTGTGAGCTGCCAGGTCTCTTCTGGGTGTTCAGTCCAGAGCAGGTTTAAACAGGTCCAAAGAAAAAGAAAAAAACCATAGTCCAGTGAACTCTGCCTCAGCTAGCTCAAAACTAACTAAAAGCAAAGGAGAGCTCTGTCCTGCTGTCTGTCCATCTGCAGACAACACAGTCCAGGAGCAGGAATGTGGAGGAGTGAGTGCAGTTTCTGAAAACAAACTGCGCGCTTCTCCTCTTCCCCTCCTTCGCCCTCAGAACCAGTCTTAAAGGTGCAAAGCTTGTTTCTGGGGTAAACAGAGGAATGGGGATTCAAGTATCATAAAGTCACCCCAGGNTTATCTGTGCCTTCAACACAGTGGTGCCTGTTATCATTCTTAAAAAGTAGTGTCTGGAAGCCTTCCCTTTACAAACCTGTTTTTCAGGTATACTCAACTCTGCTCTTAAACAGCATGAGAGTCCACAATAGATTTAATTCATTTCATTTGGTAAAAATACATTCTCTGAATTTTTTTTTTTTTCATTTTATCTCAAGGGCTGTGTCTCTGGCCACAGAGGTCTAGGCATAAGATGTAGCAAACTCATCTGTCTTGCCTCAGCGTGCTGTGTTCATGTCCAGAGAATGGCCTGTTGTCAGAACCCTTTCTGAAGATGTAGTTAGATGAAAATTGCAGGTGCAGGTACTTGCAACTACTCTAACCATTTGTGCATCCTTCTGAGGGAAGCAAATGCTTCAGTCTGAAATGCAGGAGTGGCAGTATTTTGAAGGCAAATGCAACATAATGAGGGTAATTTGTTTGGAAAGGTAGGGATAGCACTGCCTAGAACTTCACAAAACATACTTTGGGAAAGGAAGAGCTGAGTGCCTTAAGGTGTTAAATATGATCAGCATGTTCCATTCTGAACACCTGAACATGCTTGCAAAACACAGGATGTGTCTCCATCCAGGCTGGAAAGAAGGAGGCCACTGCTGCAGGGTGGAGTGGGTTTCTTTGTGCAAGGCAGCACAAGTCCCAAACCCCTGAGGTGGTTTTGAAGGTATGCAGCTTCTAGACACAAGCTATTGCCAGAGTGTTTGTTAGTGTTGCCTATTCCTCAGAGTGTGGAATAATCTCCACACTTCATTCCCCATGTCTGTTTCTTTCATAAGACTCACGCCTTTCTGACTGCAGTTCATGGGCTAATGCAGCTGAAGGTAGCTGGGAGGTTGCTGAGCTAAGCTGAGCTGAGGTGGTAGGCTAAGCGGAGCAGTAAAAGTGATTCACAGTCAGTGAGTTGACCTCAGGTCCTTCAAATAATGTAGTCCAAGAGGATTTTGCCAGTATTTCCACTAGAAGCCTACCACGGGTCTCTTGCTTTTTCTGTGTTTGACTGGCTGGTGCATTGGGAGGGACAAGAGGCTGAGAAATGGTTCACCACGGCATGAATGAAATTACTTTTTTCTTTAGATGGTCCTAGGCATCTCAACCTGAAGTTCTAAGGAGAGTGGGAGTAGCACTGCCATTTTTGAAAGCTGCCTTTTTCCCGGGGTCAGCAAATTCATAGGCTCTTTATCACTTTGGGTCTAGTAATGTGGGCTTTCAGAATAGGTTTAGCTATTGGTGAGACTATAAACCACCTCCCTTAGTATAGGGCTGAGGTTTTCTCTTGTCTGCTTGACGCTCAAGTGACTGGAGGTCAGAAAAAAATTTCCCTCCTATTCTTCATCTTAGTTACTGTCCTGGTTTAGAGCAAATTTGGGAGAAAATCTCTAAAGGGGTT